>BJCM01069882.1:0-14548 GCA_018326385.1 Flaveria bidentis
CCTCCCCCACCATCGCCTATTTCATTTCCGGATCCTCAAACGATTCGGGTCGGATCATCCGCCTCCTTTTGTCCGTTTACCATCCAAGAAATCACTATCTTCTTCATCTTGATCGCTCTGCCCCTCAGAAAGAACGTGACTTTTTAGCCCTAACTGTTCAATCTATTGCCGTTATATGGGCTGCACAGAATGTTAATGTGATTGGGAAATCCGATCTTGTTTCGCCTAAAGGGTCTTCTTCCATTTCGTCTACTTTACATGGTGCTTCTATTTTGTTGAAGCTTTGCCCTGATTGGGATTGGTTTATTAATCTCTCTGCTGCTGATTATCCCCTTGTTACTCAAGATGGTAATGTTCTACTTTGAGTACTTATCGTGTTGATTTGTATGACTGTGCCCCTTTCTTGTACCATCGATTGCTCGGTTTCATTGTTCTAGGGTTTTTTGTTTCAAATAAACATCTTCAAGAGTTAATGTGCCAATTATGATTTAAAATGGCTTTAGCTTTGTGCTTTTAGAACCCAGAATGTGACCCATTTTAGCAGTTACTTTGGATTGAAGGCTTCTTGTTGTGGTGGTTGATGTTGCAACTCCTATCAACAGTGTATACTTTCGTTCTAAAGTGTTATTCTTACATTGATTTTGATTTTTTGAACTTTTTGGGTGTTTAGTCACATTATTGTTTTACCAATCGGTGGAATTTGTTGGTTTTAGTCACAAAGGCATTTATCTAGATCTTTAGAATTTCTTTTGTTAAACGGAATTTTGTTATTTATTATTTGCGTCGTAAAGTACTGAACTTGTTTTTACCTTGGCTTTTTTGTATGTTTCAAGATCTTCTTCACATTCTATCATACCTGCCTAAAGATCTCAACTTTGTGAATCACACAAGCTACATTGGATGGAAAGAGTATGTCAATGCTAACTTTACTTATAATATGTCAATGCTACATTGGATGGAAAAATGAGTAATTGGGTGGCTATTATTGAGTTACATTATAATATGTGTTTTCAATTTTCACAGGTCACGTATTTTGAAACCTGTGGTTGTTGACCCGGGTCTTTATCTTGCTGAACAGAGTGAGATCTTTTATGGCACCCAAAGGCGGCCATTACCAGATGCCTACCGGCTGTTTATAGGCAAGTTTTCAGTTTGCCCAAATCACTATTTTACTATATATACTAATATATCCTTTGCTATGAGTGCAATTCACCTGAAATCTTTGTGATATCAAATGTGTTGTTGTAGTGTGATATGATTCTTTTTATGAGCAATGCACTTTGGTAAACCAAATTTATTCATGAGCTATTGTTGCCATCTTGATTTAGCGAAAACCTAATGTGTGGTGAACATACTTTATGATGTGAGCTTTATAGTTTTTGTGATAACATTGTTTACTAACAACCTACAGTGTAGTAAACTAGATTTTCTTGTGAACTGTTGGATTTTGAAAATCAAAACTTGTTTTAAATTGATTAATGTGCCTTAAACTTGCAATAATAAATTAATAAATTTGGAGTGTGGCATAAACTGTTTAATATTGCAAATTTATAATTATTTAGGTTTGAGACGATCATACTTGGAGAAGCAGGTAAAGAGTTCCTAGAGAAAACTGATCATTTAGTTAAATATATAGTTACATAACTATTCCTAGCTCTTAGAGTTGCTGTATGAAGCACAGTGACCTTGCTACCCCTGATTGCCTAGACATGCTCCGTGGTGCTTTTAACTAACAATGATCTGATTATCTAATTATGGTTCTCCTTAGTGCCAGAGTAATGTTAAAATCACACATCTAAACACCCTTAAGATATGAGATCCAAAAATCTAGCATCACTTGTACTTTGAGAGGCATTGTGATTGGTTGTGTGAACTGCCTTAAATAGATGGTGGTTTTTTATCCTGGTTCATTCCTTCCTGCTGAGAAGTATATTAAAACAAAGATCCATATATATCCCAGTTGTTGACAAAAACAAGGCTTTGATTGCCCAAGCTTTTGCATCAGGATAGAACTCCCAAATAGGTGAGGTTTGCGCAAGCTTTGCATTAGGATAGCACCTCACACCTTTTAAAACCGAGATATACACTTAGGAGTCAGGTATAAGGTCAGTGGTGAATCTAGAAAATTTATCTGTTAACAATTTTTGAATCAGGATAGAACTCCCACAATATAGAGTTACATTGATGTAGTAAAGTATCTAAAAGTTTAGAGCTTGTTAACAATTTTTGAAGCTATAGTTATACGTATGAAATTTATAAAATGTAAATAGAAAAATTACATTGACACTATCTAATAAGAAGAATCAAATTGTTATTCAATTTCTTTCAAATTTATATAAAGATGGATGAAATTTATTTTTCAAACATGTACAACTATATCTATTGCCTTAGAATAAATAAGCAATCTAAAATAGTTGTATTTTTGTACAACTAAAAATATACTATAAAAGAGGTAAAAATGGAGGTTTTATATAAGTTCAGGTAAAGTAAATTATTGTGGTACAGTAAATAACTTGGAGAAAATTGTTTGTATTCTGTAAAGTAAAAAATTGTGGTACAGTAAATAACTTGATGAAAGTTTTCATCATTTAGCATGTTTTTGGTCAGGTTCGGCATGAATGAAACACATAGATACTTGGATGACCTAAAGGGAAAAGATAGTTAGGTCGCTCCTTATATATCATGTCTAATGGAAAATATAAAGTTGGTTGGGATCTTTTTTAACCGCGCTACAAAGCTGAATTGCGACCTCATAAATTTTAAACTAATCAGCGAGTTACCTCAAGCTTACTTAATAACATTTCAAAATAGTCAAACCATTCAGATTAAAGTTATTTAGCTAAACACGAGAGTTTGGTAAAACTTCGTGATTAAGCACAGGAACTTGGTAAGAATATAATAGTTGGTCAAAATCTTGTGAAAAGAAGACATGGTGAATGCACTATTTATTTCCATGTTTAGGTAAATAATTGACATAATGATAGATGATCATTTTTAAAATCTGGTTGTGTTAATTTGATTAGTATTTGTTGAATTTACTACAGATATAAAAATAATAAATATTGAACACCTGAAAGATCGAGGCTTTATCTTTATCCAAAAAAAACAATAAATATCGAACTTATTTTATATAATTTTTAAAGCGCAAGTTTTAGAAACACGATAGTTGGGGTTCGAATCTGTAACCACCTGAAAATTGAGGCTTTATCTATTATCCCAAAGGCGTGTCTTCTTTTCAAGTCTTGGAAGTTATTTTGTATTTAGTTTACTATTTTCACTGTTCACTTCAAAACTGTTTACGTACTGATATCAAGGTGGATGTACTAAAATAAGTAGTAATTGCCATAACTTAGATTGTGTTTCTGTGTTAAAATCATGAAAAGTATATTAGATTGACAAATGTTTTTATTTTTATGTTTCTGCAGGTACACCAACATCTATATTAAGCCGCAAGTTTGTGGAATTTTGCATTTTAGGAACAGAAAACTTACCAAGAACCCTGCTTATGTACCTATCAAACAGTCTTTCATCCCAATCTATATACTTCCCAACCGTTTTATGTAACTCTCCTCAGTTAAACAAAACTGTTGTAAACCACAATTTACAACACTCTGCATACGATACCAAACAAGAACCAAGGGCACTCAGTTCACATGACTTCGATGATCTAATCAGCAGTGGTTCGGCTTTTGGCTCTTTGTTTCCTCCTGATGATCCAGTTCTTGACCGCATTGACCAAGAAATACTAAACCGTGGTCAGGGTCAACCTGTTCCAGGTGGGTGGTGTTTAGGTGGGTCTGGTGACGAAGCTTGTACCATTTGGGGTGATGCTGATGTTTTGAAACCTGGACCAGGGGCTAAAAGGCTGGAGCAGCTCATGGTTGAGTTACTCTCTAATGAGACTTTTATTTCCCGTCAATGCATTTTCGAATGATACAATTTAATAGTTTTGTAGCCCATATGAATCTGGGTTGTCATTTTTATAGCTTTTGGTTCTCTGTTACTTTTTTTCTTTTTGGCTGAAATCTTAATGTGTGACATGATACAGATATCATCTTTAGACTTCAAGAAGACAAAAGCAATTATATTGAAAAGGCCGAAAATATTAAATGCCTAGCCATAAAATTACGAGTAAAATGGTTCACTCATATATTTTGGCAACTATAGTCCAGATGATATAAAACCACCAATTAACCAAACATAGAAACAATTCAACAATGAAAGTAGAGGTTTTAGCCTTTCAGGTCTGAATTGTTAGTATTGGTTTTCTGTCATATCATTGAGGTCTTGTGGGCTCTTGTTTTCCCTGGTATTGGGTTCTTGCGGTTCAAAATTTTACAAAAATACTATCAATCAATTAACCAAACGCAAAACAAACCAAAAACACCTAAAAAACCCGACGACCTTATAAAATTTTTAAATACTAATCAAATACCTTCTCTATTCTTTGAAGTGATATACAATGGTCATTGAACTCATATTGTTTAGCCAAAAAGCAACCTAACCCGAGCATTGTTTATCGCTTGACCTTGTTTTGGCCAACTCCGAATTGGGGTTTTTAAAGGATGGTTTGATTGACATTATCATTCCTTAAAAGATCTTGCATCTTGGTAGTGTGTTGTAATTTTTAAAGAGTTTGTTCCAGTTGATTCTTTCTTAAAAAGAAACACTAAGATCATGGGATGCTAACACTTTGGATTATGACACGACTATACTAAATTCATGTTATACATGTATCAAGTATTCTGATAGCCATATTTGAGGAGCTTTGACCAAGGAAACTATGCTGTAATAAATTTGACAGAAAAATCCGAGCCTAAAAATGTTGGGGAAAAGTAACAGAATAGGTAATCGAAACGAGACTCGTTATATGATTACTTATAAAATCTTTTACGAGTCTAAGATGTCTATGGTATTAGATAATAGATTTTTTTAATAGCTAAAGTATTACCGACGAGCCATTGACCCACTCGATCATCCACATTACTCAAGTACGAAACCAAGTCTACCCTTTAGAGGAAACTCACCTTAGGCGACAAAATTCTCCGGAACCTAGAGCCCCCATTTTAGTCATAGGTGAGATTTGAGCACAAGACCTCCCCTTATTCTAATGAAATCATTAATCGGGTTCACCTATTCGTTTTCTTGTCGAGACTATACCCTTAACCTCTTCAAGATGAAATCCATAACAGAGAAAACTTTTTGGCTCAACCCCGAGCATTTTTTTTATTAGAATAAAACTTGAACTTATGAACTCTTCATATTTACATGTTATGGATACCTAACCTTAACCATTGGCTGCATCAGATAATAGATGATACACCAAAGATTTTTACCTTAAGTGATTAAGATAAGGTAACCAAAACTTCAATAAAATAAAAGGAAATTTTGGGTTCAAGTTCAAAAAAAAGCTCTAGGCCGGGCCAACGTGTTTTTCTCTCGATTATAGTAAGTTTTCCTTTGACGGTGGTTTAGAATCACGTACACAAGTAATAAAATTAATCGAATGGGCTAAGGCCATAAGCGATTCAATCAGCCATTAAAAAAATAGAAATAGAATAGACGATGCAATTGACTACTTTATCAAAATTTATTTTAAGGATCATGTGTTTCCATTTTGATATAAAAAGTCGGCTTAGGAAAGAAAATTAGCGCATGCAGCGGGTGTCAAAGATTTAAATGAAAAATCGAAAAAGAATAAATCCGACGTGTCAACATCCGGTTGGCTGAGTGGCAAGCGAGTCGCATCATACTCCAACACGCTTTGGAGTTTAGAGCGGAGTAGGCGGCCCAACACTTCACTCTAACTTCGATTCCCTAACTTTACATTTACCACCCTCATTCTAATACCATCTTCACATTTTACACCCTCCTATTACATTACTTCACAACATTTACTTCCAAACAACAACCAATCACAAACCAGCAAACATGTCAATCTTAAGTTGAAAATATAGTGTATGAAGTCTTTTCTGGTCAAACAACTCTAGAACCACAATTGAAAACGTTCAAAGACAATATTATTCAAGTTTGATACACATTTGATTCTTTGATCACCTCTCTACCTATCTCACTCTCGTATTTTAAATGAATTATGCATTTTTAAAATTGTTTTTTTTTTTACTCTTGATGTTTGTAATCATACGTTCATATCATAGTTAATATATGACATATAAACATAAGTGCATCCAGAGAACACATGGAATCCCATGTGGATTATCTATTCAGTTATTATTGATTTTTTTAATCTTTTTTTATACTTTTGTTTCATCTCTCATTCATTTTGTAATAAAATAATCAACAGTTAACGATCTAAAAACATATAGACATGCTTTGAATGCTTTCATCTACATAGCTAAATCAAAATTTCACATAAGTATATCATCACTCTTAAAATGCAATATCTAATTCAATGTATAATTAAAGTCATTATAAACGCCTCAAGATTTACCTTTTTGCTTCATAGATCAACTATTTCACTTTTATCTACATAGCTAAATGTAAACATCCTTGGAACAAGTGCAAAATAAATGTAAACAAATCAGCACAAGAATAACACAGTTAACTGAACAAACATATGTGTGTTTGAAGTTTGGAGTAGGGTTTTAAGTTTAAAAGATTGGTGACATTACAAACAGTAGTTTGATTTCATAAGGGGTGAAAATGAAATGAAGAGTAATGTCCAGAAATCATACATCCTTTCCTTACCATTCATCCGTATATCTCTCTCTCTCTCTCTTTCTCGACAACAATCTTGATAATTTTACCCCCAAAAGGCAAAAACATTAAAACAACAAACACAAACATATTCCTCTGCTACAAACCCTTGCCCTCAATCATATCATGGCCTCCGACCTAGATTCATGTCTGATTGTTGACCATGATGACCTCCTCAACTTCTCTTTAGACGACGATAACAATATCAATATCAATATCAATAACAATAACAAACCCCCTTCTTCTTTTTCAAACCCTAACTCTCACGATTACCCCCCTTCATTTCCGGTAAGTTCACCAACATTCATCTACTGTTTCTTCCCCTTTATGTTGCTCGGACCTTTTTCATGCAAAAACTCATGTTATTCCACCCAACTCAGCGTGTTCTTTAGAGGGTAATTTGTGACTTTTGAAAAGAAGTACCTTTGGCCATTCTTGGTTGAAATTAGTGGTTGAATATCTGTTTTTTCTGCAGTTGGTGGATGTTAATGGCTTTAGTTTGGGGGAATTTGGTTAAAGTTTGAAGCTTTTTGAGTTAAAGATTGGAATAGTTATTGTAATAGTAATGTGTGTGTGTTGGAATTCAGGAATTTGCAGAGGAAGAGCTGGAATGGTTATCGAACAAAGACGCGTTTCCAGCGCTCGACGACATCTTCTCAGGCCCGAACCAGACTGTTACAGTTTCGGTTCTTGACAACAACAGTAGCAGCAGTGGCAACAGCCATAGTCATAGCCACAGCATCACAAGCTGCTGTGGCAACCTTCAGGTTCCTTTAAAATATCCGGTTCGTAAGCGGTCTAACCGCAGGCGCAGAGGGCAGCAATGCTGGTGGTGGAATCAAGTAATGGAGCCACAGGCATCAGTGCTAAAAGCGCCAGCAACAGGTGGTGCTGCACTTGGGAGGAGGTGCCAGCATTGCCTAGCTGAGAAAACACCACAATGGCGGGCGGGTCCAATGGGCCCGAAGACACTGTGCAACGCGTGTGGTGTTCGGTATAAGTCAGGGCGGCTGGTGGCTGAGTATAGACCGGCTAACAGTCCAACATTCTCGGTTGCCTTGCATTCGAATTCACATAGGAAGATTATGGAAATGAGAAAGAAGATGCAGGCTGGATAGTTTTAGGTTCTTTAATCTTTCTGCTTATCAGAAATAGTTAGATTTCAGGGTCAGCATTTGTTTGAGTTAATTACTACTTTGATTCCATTTACTTGTACTGATTGGTTTAAAAAAAGGGCGAAATCAAATCATTTGAATGATTTAACCATTTAGGGGTGTTTATGTTTGGTCTGTAGTCTTTTAAGCTGCTGCTTTCAAGACATTCGTTAAAGAAAAGCTGCGAGCTTGATGATCAAAAACGCGCTGAAACCTTGATCGCAGTAGGCTCGGTTGGGATCGACCGAAGGACCAGAACTGTGTAGGTCAGGTGGTTGGATATGAATGTTGGTGTGAAGTGTGAGATGGGTTAGTACTTTGTAGCAAACATGTGAAGTGAAGGGTTGACCACATGATATGAAGAGGGGTTAGTCTTGTGATCAATTTTATTGCTGGTCACACATAGTTTGCTTTGTGGGTGCTTTTGGTCCGTGACATATGGTGACTCGATCAATCTAAGCTAGCCAGGGTGCCACTGAATGTATGGTTGTTTGAATGTGAGCAGACACAAAACATAATTATATTCAATTTTAGATTTCTTTCATATTTTGATTACCCTATTAAAATTTACTTCTTTTTTAATCATAAATTCATGAGTTTATTAATCTTGGTTATGTTTTATATACTTAATTCTTTTTAAATCTACCATAAAATTAGTTTTATTCTTTTTAATTTGAAACATTAGTTTTCCTATAAAGGAAAAGTTTACAAATTAGTACGCAAGTTTTAAAATTATTTAAATTAGACCACTTATATTTTTATTTGTTTTAATCAGATTATTAATGTTACAAACTTATTGAAGTTGATGGAGTAAAGTTAAAGTCAAAATTTCAACCACGTAGATAATACAAAATATATAAGTAAATAAAAGAAGAAGATATATTACATATGGGTTGTGAATTGAGATTGTTAGACCTGTAAATGAATCGAATGTTAATGAACTGAACATGAAAAAAAAATGTGTTCACTAATTAAATGAATAAACATGAACATATGTTTTGTTCGTTCCTTTACGTTCATGACCGTTCGTTTATGTACGTCCATTTACATGTGTTTATGTTTCTTCATATACGCTTGTTTATGTTCGTTTGTTTATATATATTATTATATTAATAGAAGGGTAATATGTGTTAATATTTGAACATGAGTGTATTATGTTATACTAGAAATCTATAAGCTTATTGAGATTTCAATTTTCACTAATACACCTAAAAGTTTCATAATGATCATCTAAGGTTTTTCTGTTCAGTTATGTTTTTTATTATTGTTTATTTATGTTCGTTTATTATTGTTCATTTGGGTTCGTTTATGTTCGTGAAGTATTTATTTAGCTTTTTAACAAACAAGATGAACACGAAATTTTTATTATTTATTGAACAAAAATTCATGTTCGATTATGTGGTTGTGTTCGGTAAAAACTAAAATAATAAACACGAACATACTGATGTTGATTCCCTTACAATTAATTGATGGGCTATGGGTACAACCCAGGCCCAGCTACACAAGAAGCTTGAAAGAGTAAAATAAGTGTTCGTGTGTTAAAAGCGGATCAGGCCCAATTAAGTTAAAACCAAAAGAAAGAAAGAACAAATACCGGCCCCAAGATTGGGCCAACCCAAACAACTTCAATTTTAGTTTATAATCCAAACTGGACCGTAAAGTTAATTCAAGTTATGGGTTTTCAACATAAGAATTTCAAGACAATTTAAGGTAATAGTCTAAAGTCTAAACTAAGAATAAGGTTGTTAATTACCTTAGAACCAAGAATTAATACTCTTCAAAATGCATAACCAACAACAAAACTAAATATATCCTAATCTAGTCCGTTCTGATACAGTTCCACTATCACTCGTTATCTGAGTCACTACGATTCCAACCTTTACACACCTATAAGTAGTTTTGGCAGGTTCTTAAATGTAGATTCCTAAATTTCATCTCTATCTATTGCAAATAAACATTAAAAAAAAGGGTAAAGTACGAAAGCAATATATGCATCAAAACTCAAAATAAATACATTTATATTCTATTTGGATTAGTGTATGATGCTTTATGCAATATCATATGTTACTTATGTCTTGATACTTCCAAGTGGAAGCATCACTAACATCCAATACTAATCTAAAAGTGAATCAATAACACCAGTCTAGGTGTCTCTTTTTCAGTAATATATTTAGATTGTGCTTTTAGTTAAAAGGCCATCAAAATATCAGTTTCCTTTACATAACTTATAATTACAAAAATTCCTTTTTCATTTCCTTTCGAAAGACAAAATATATTCTTGTGGTCGATATATCAAAAAACCAGCAGGTTAACGCAAAAACCATAAGTTTTTTTAAATATTTTAGAACGTTCATACATGATTAATTTTTAAGGAAAAAAATAATATAAGCAAACTTATTATATATGTGAATAATTTATATATAATAGTCTTAATATTCTAGAGATTCTGATTAAAAGAAGAGATTATTTAAGAGCAACCTTCATATAAAATAATGGCTTAAAAAATAAAAAGTAATTATTTAATCTGTATATAGTATTTTAAGAAATAAAAAATATAAAAGAAAAGAATGGTAGGACCGGCTAACATGCTATTGAATAGGTGTTTTAATTACAATAATCAAGCCTCAATGACCGCTTTATTATTTTTGCAACGTATTGCCACAGCCGTAGATGCTTTACGCCTCAGCAATGACGTCATTAAACGATTTTATATCTCCTCTATATCCTCCTCTTAATATATTAAAGAAAAAAACTCATTTAATTATAATTTCACGTAAACAGCTCATTTTAGTATAAAGAGACCATCAAGTTATATTATATAACGTATATATTAATGTTATCATGGAGAACTAATGAAATGTATGCGGCTTCATTGACTATTCGGACAATAATTTTTTTTTATAAATTGTTATATTTTTAGTTTATTCGACCGGTTAATTTATCATGAGAGAATAACTATATTGAATACAAAAGAATTTAAATTGTGGCAAACGGTAGTTATCATGTTTTACAACCAAAGGGTATTGTCTTAACTATATCTACGGTTTTTACCCAACTAAATAAAGTTTGGAGTAAATTTTAAAGTCGTAAAAAAGTATTGTGTAAAAGTAACACAGAAATTGAATCCCAAGGAAATTTACAATTATTTATCATGTGTTCACACTTGTACACACGCTCCATGTGGTTGTACATTGGTTTTAGTAAAGTAAAGGTATCGTATAGTTTTATGTAATTTTTTTATTAATCCCTTAAACAATTGAAGTGAAATCTTACTTTGGTAAATATATTACGAAATTAGTATGTTTGTTTAGGGTTCTGATTATTGAAAGGAAGTTGCAAATAAAATTTGGCGATGGTACGGAACATGAGAGACCCCACCAATACACAAATATAAATTTTAACATCAATATCAATATTATTAGTGCTCTGACTATCACATTATCTTTGATTCTTTTACAGCCATGATCTTGACACCAGCCAATTGCTCAATTTCTATTTTCTGTAATTAAAAGTGTTATTAATTACTTAAGTTAATAATATACGACTGTATTATATAGAAATTCACAAAATTAGTAGTTTTAGTTTTTTACCATATAGTCTTACAAATTATAAGCATATCACGATTTATTTATCTTTTACTTTAAAAATGAGTAATGTAATGCAGATTTTTATATAAATTCAATTTTGAAAAAAAAAAGATAAAATGAAAAATAGAACTTTTATTGTATTTTCTATATATTAATATTAATATTAATTTATGTCAGTAATCATATATTACATGTGTGGAATAAATCTAACTTTTTAAAATCATTAGTGTTTATGAAAATTTGTATATTATGCTATGTGTATGGTTTATTTAGTTAAGATGTCACCTAGACAAATATGAATTCATTAAATCTAGTGTAATGGATTTAAAGCCTTTTCTAGTTAAATGTTGTTAAAATTGAGAAAAAAATCTCTTGTAATACTCGTTAAAGGTTTGGCTAAAAATGAATTTCAAGTCCCCTTTTAACCATGACGTAGTGGCCTTAACGACCCAAATGTGTCCACATCAGCAACTTTGGCATCCTCTAGAAGCACCACTACGTCTAGTCTTAGGTGTTATCAACCAATTGACCAATAAATAAGTAATAAATATTAAGAAATTATAGATGATAAATAATAAAATTTAAGAATTATAAAATTATATTTTAATACAATATATAACTGAAATCTAGTAAATCTGGATAAATTATTAGAATAAAAAGATTCATATCTTAGAAATTTAATTGTTTAATTTATTTACTGAAACTTTTTTCATTTAATATGAGATAGACGAGTAAAAAAAGAAATAGATTTCACTAAAAATCGTCATGTATTATTCTTAAATATTTATTTATTATATGATATAGATATATAGTATAGATGTAATTATGATAAATCATGATAAGCGAATCTTATGTTTTGTTGTTATGATTTCGTGACTATAATGATATATTTATCACTTTTATGAGCATAAGTATATAACATGCTTAGATATAGAGCTAATTGTTTATGTTTTGGTTTTAGCTTCTTGCCGAGGCTCTTGTTTCAATTAATGCCGTTAAAAAAATTATATAACATGCTTATGGAAATGAATTTATTGGTGATTTTCTCGTTATTATATTATATTTGCTGTTCATAGAAAGGATTTTCTTTTATATAATAACATGTACAAATGGAACTCGAAAATAAATTATGACTCATATTTTATAGTATAGCTTTTGAAATGGAACAGAGTACACATTGTCTATTTCATTCTATATCTATTTATGAAGTTTGTTGTTAGGAATATCACTAGATACTAAACTTTTCAATCTAAGTTATACTAAATTTAATCTATTTTTAGAATATCATATTTTTTATTTAACTGTTATACCCATATTAAAATTTTACTTCTTGATACTTGTTATATAAAATGGGTAATTATTATAGGTTTCGTTTCTAAATATAAAATCATACTATTAGACACCAATACTAGATGTTTTTTTCTTCTTTTTAATTTCCACTTTGAACATGCAATAATCCTTGTGTTCTATACTTCACATATAATTTTTTTAACAGAATTTAAAATACAATATAATCGTATGACAATGATTAAAGTAGAAACAGGTTTATGAAATAAAATAAACTATTCAAATTAGATTTGTGTTTTTCTTGCAGATAGATATGTACGTATCTAAACACAATCCTTATCATGGAAATTCAAAAAATGACAAAGTAGATCTAGTCATTTTGTATTTACTGACATAAATTAATATTAATATTAAGACTTAAGACTTAGATTAGATCCAGTGGATTAATATTAATTCCTGTTAACGAATACAAAGTGATAGGAAGCAAATCAATTCACGTGTTCTAATGTTGCTTGGAAACGACACCGTTACGACAAAAATTATCTTTCACTGTCAACTGGTATATGGATCTCTCACTACCCACCCCACCCAAACAAAATGGTTGTCATGATCCTACTAATTCTACATCTTCTTAATTTGTCTTTAAAGAGAATAAATAATTTTAAAAATTTTAAAAGCCAATTAAAACTTTCCAAATTTGTTGCTTTTTTTGTGTTGGAATATTTTATAATATTGTTTTTATTTTTTCTTTTGTAAACGGTAGGTTACCCAATTTTTAAGTAAGTTGTTTTGACACACTTTAGTCACATTAAAGTTATGTTTAATTATTATAGTACTATCTAAAGGTATTAACTATTAAGTATAAATTCAGGGCAGGGTTGTAAACCACCCGAGCCGAGCCGAGCCAGGATGGGTTCGAGCTCGAGCTCGAAGCTTATCGAGCCAAGCCGGCTCGAAAATTTTATCGAGCTCAAAACACTGACTCGAGTTCGGCTCGTGGCTCGTTCGAGCCGGCTCAATTTAAATATTTTATTTTTTAAATTTTTCACATTAATTTATATGAAAACACAAAAAATATATATTAGATCTTTTATATTTTGTTAGGTACTCTGTACTTAGGTGAACAAATATTATTATTTTGAATATAAACAATTTACTATCAAGTTATATATATATTCTTAAGCAAAATACTTAATGTTTCTAAAAAGAATCCATTTTTATTTAAAAAAAAATATTTTTAAAATCTTAATATAAAAATAACAATCATAATAATAGCAGTAACAATAATAATAATTATTAGTATACTATATATATACTTATATTGTATGTACCGAGTCACGAGCCGAGCTCGAACTGAGCTAACCTTGGCTTGAGTTCGGCTCGTTTAGAAATCGAGCTGAGCCGAGCCGGGTCGTTTAGATTCGAGCTTTTATCGAACCGAACTTTTTTCAAGTTTTTTTCGAGCGAGTTTTGAGCCACGACCTTTTTGTACAACCCTAATTCAGGGACATTGGTCAAAGTATTGTTCTATAAAAATTATATATTCTTTTTTTTTCTTGATTTTCGTTATTTTTTTTTTTGTAATATCATCTTCATCCTTGAGAACCAATATTAGATTGTAGTGGCATAGTTTGTTGATGCATGCTCTTTTTTAAGGAGATTGAAAGCGAACTTTAAAATTAGTAACTATAGTGGTGTAAAGGTTCATACAATTGTGGTTTGTAACACTTTGTCATGGAAGCTTGATTAAAACATACGACTTATGCAAATCCAGAAAGAGAGAAAAAAAAAAAGGGGGGGGGG
>BJCM01069882.1:14568-30986 GCA_018326385.1 Flaveria bidentis
GGGGGGGGGGGGGGGGGGGGGGGGGGGGGGTAATTCAAAAATACCATATCTGATGACGCTTATGACAAGAAGAATTGTGGACTTAAGTGAAATATCATTCTTAGCTAATCATTTTGTATTCACAAATGGTATGAAGAATCAATGTTTTAAGTTGTAAGAACAATTTAGATGTTTTATTGTTGAACACATGATTAGTTGTGAACTTTTAGCATGCAATTGTGTATGACTCATTATACTTGTTTGATTTCATGTTAATTCATAAGACAACACCATACGTCATCTATCGTGCCCAATATAACCCAAATTAGCTTAGTTATGGAACATAGGATTAATGTGTAGGTTAGTGGTGAACTTGTACTAGGTTATGTCTACGTAGCCAAATAAACAATGAAATTGACATTGAAATTATAGGAAAAAATAATGATTAGAAAACTGTCAAAGCTTTTGAAGAAAATATAAAAACACCCTAAACTACAACTTCTAATTTTTTTTAGGTAATCACCAACTTTAAACTTGTAAAATATAATCTCAATTTGATTTAGTGGCACATATACAACATGTTGACGGTTTCTGTATTCATGGACAATAAATAAAATAGGATGAACCATTATATAATTCAAAACTAATATTGTGTAAAGAAAAACACAAAGAAAATTATCATACCTGCAAAAGGGATATTTTTTTTATCTTTATACTTGAGAAAACACATTTAATATACATATGCTTAGTCGAAAAGAGAATTTGAAGCTTTTTCCTGCCCACCTGGCCACCTTTCTCAAGCACTTAGTTTTTAGAGAGAGTTGATTCATTGCATGCTTGGTCGGCCATTGTAGCTTCAATTCAAGAGTTATCAACCCACACCCACACACTATTTTATCTACAATATTGAAATAAAAAACCCAACATTTTAGCTTCAGAAATCATAATTCCAACTCCCAAAAGACGTGGTTTTCTGTAGTTTTGCTTCCTTAATAATCTTTCTGTATCCCCAAATTTACTAATATTTAATCCCCTTCTCACTCTAATCAATAAACCTTTTGATTCATTGCATTTGATTTCATTTCTTTTCGGGTTCAAAAGGGCTTCTTCTTTTACCAAGAAAAAAGAAAAAAAAGCTTCAATGGATCTTTCTCCTTTCTTCTCAAATGGGATCTTTAGCTTGTAAGATCCCACGATTCTTGGAAAAAGATTGTGTGCAGATACACACACATCTAGTTTTATCAAGATTTAAGCTTAATACTTCATCTCCATGAACTTTTTGCTCGAATCATCTCAAGGAATTACTTGAATCCTTCAATTTCTTGAAGATTTTGATCGCTTAAAGGTTTGTAGATCTTTCATTCCTTGTCTTTTTTTGAATGTTTTCTTTATTGAAGTTAATTGAATCTTGATATGTTGTATCTTTGACCTTTTTCAAAATCTTGTTTTGGACAATTCACTTGTTTTGATCAATCGAAAATGACAAAACAATCCCACTTTTTTTTGGGCTTTTTGAATCTTTAAACTTGATTTGTTTGATTAATCTAAAAGGACAAAACTTTGCCCGATTTTCTTGATTACGATTGTGGATTCTTTATACCCTTTTAAAATTATGCGCAGATTGATTATTGGTTCTTGAAGACGATGATAGTTTGACTCAGACTGAAAGTTATTGACCACCCACAATGTCAAATGCTTCGGGGTTATTAGTGTGGATCATAAGGATGTTAGTTGCAGGTTTCTTGATCATCAACTGCAAGGGGTTAAATACAGATGGGAAGTTTCTATTGGAGTTGAAGAAAACAATAACCGACGAATTCGGTTACTTAAACAACTGGAATCCATATGATGACACACCTTGTGGATGGAGGGGTGTCAATTGCACAAAAGGTTACACACCTGTTATTTGGTCACTTAATCTGCGTTCAATGAATCTTTCAGGAACCCTAAATCCAAACATATGCGGTTTGATTTCTTTAACTTATATTAATCTTTCACACAACAATTTCAAAGGTAACATCCCAAAACAAATAGGGAATTGCTCGAGTGTACAGGTGCTTTACTTAAACAGTAATCAATTCACTGGAAGCATACCAGATGAAATCGGTAACCTCAAGCATTTGAGTCATTTGAACATATGCAACAACAAGATTTCAGGGTCAATCCCTGAATCTTTCGGTCAACTCTCTTCACTGGTTGAATTTGTGGCTTACACTAATAATCTCATAGGCCCATTACCACATTCAATCGGAAAGCTCAAGAATTTGACAACATTTAGAGCTGGACAAAACGGTATGACTGGAAGCATACCTGCAGAGATCGGTGGGTGTGAAAATCTGATATATTTCGGTGTTGCTCAGAACAATTTCAATGGCGAAATACCCAAGGAAATCGGGTTGTTAACGAAGTTAACTGATTTGATCCTGTGGAGTAATCAGTTATCAGGAACAATCCCAATTGAGATCACCAACTGCACACGTCTTGAAACGCTTGCTCTGTATCAGAACAATCTGATCGGTGAAATCCCTAAAGAAATTGGGAAACTTGAGTTCTTGAAGAAGCTATATCTGTACAGAAACAGGTTAAATGGAACGATCCCCAGAGAAATTGGTAATCTTTCTTTAGCAACGGAGATCGATTTCTCTGAGAATTATCTAACCGGTGAAATCCCGACGGAAATCAGTCAGATACAAGGGCTTACATTGCTGTATCTGTTTGAAAATCAACTTCATGGGGGTATACCGAGTGAACTCAGTAACTTGAAGAACTTATCAAAGCTTGATCTTTCGATAAACTCACTCACGGGTCCGATTCCATCTGGGTTTCAGTATCTGCCAAAGATGTATCAGTTGCAGCTTTTTAGCAATTCGTTAAACGGCACCATCCCTCGATTGCTTGGGCTGTATAATCGCCTCTGGGTGGTTGATTTTTCCGATAACGATTTGACCGGAAAGATTCCACCGTACGCTTGTTGGGGTCGGAATTTGATGCTGTTGAATCTTGAATCCAATGATTTGTATGGTAATATCCCCGATGGGATTGTCAACTGCAAATCGCTTGTTCAGCTTCGTTTAAATGGCAACAAGATCACCGGAAACTTCCCGTCGGAACTCTGCAAATTGGTGAATCTATCAGCGATTGAATTGGGGGAAAACAGGTTCAGCGGCCCAATTCCGCCGGAGATCGGAAACTGTCAGAAGTTGCAGCGACTTGATCTCTCCGGCAACTACTTCTCGTCGAAATTACCTAATGAGATCAAGAGACTTAAACGTTTAGTAACGTTTAACATTTCTTCAAATCTGATCACCGGAAGAATACCTTCAGGGATCCTCCATTGCAAGACGCTTCAACGGCTTGATTTCAGCAGGAACAGCTTCTCATACGACATACCCCGTGAGCTCGGTGCTCTTTCGCAGCTCGAACTTCTGTTGATCTCCGAAAACAAACTCTCCGGCAGCATTCCGGCAGCCTTAGGTAACCTCTCACGGCTAACAGAGTTGCAGATGGGTGGTAATTTCATCTCCGGCGAGATCCCACCGGAGCTAGGGTCACTTACAAGCTTACAAATTGCTCTGAACCTCAGCCACAACAATCTCTCCGGCGACATACCCTCTCAACTGGGAAATCTCATACTACTTGAGAATCTACTTCTCAACAACAATCATTTCACCGGCGAAATTCCGACAACATTTGCAAATCTTTCAAGTCTGATGACATGTAACTTCTCTTACAACAACCTCAAGGGTCCAATACCTTCGGTACCATTGTTTCAGAACATGGCTCTCACCAGTTTCACTGGAAACGACGGGCTCTGTGGCAGCCCGTTACCGAGCTGTGACGGATATGCAGACTCTAACCCCACAACACCATCTTCTAACAATGACAGTGCTTCTAGAGGCAAGATTGTCACCATAATCGCTGCTGTTGTGGGCGGTGTTTCTCTTGTTCTGATTGTGATCATCTTGTATTTCATGAAGAAAGGTGCTGCAAGAAATGTCACGTCTTTGGAGGATGATACTGATGGATCATCTCCGGTGTCATCAGACATTTACTTCCCGCCAAAAGATGCTTTTAAGTTTCAAGAGCTAGTGGAGGCAACGAGAAACTTTCATGACAGTTATGTGATTGGAAGAGGGGCTGTTGGGACGGTGTATAAGGCGGTGATGCAGTCGGGACAGACGATTGCTGTCAAGAAATTCGCTTCGAATCGCGAAGGAAACACCATTGAAAACAGCTTTCAAGCTGAGATCTTGACGTTAGGGAAGATCAGACATCGTAACATCGTAAAGCTTTACGGTCATTGTCATTATCAAGATTCGAATTTGCTTTTGTATGAGTATATGGCAAGAGGTAGTTTGGGGGAACTGCTTCATAGCGGGTCGTCTTGCAGCTTGAATTGGCCAACAAGATTCACCATTGCTCTTGGGGCTGCACAAGGTCTTGCTTATTTACACCATGACTGTAAACCTAGAATCATTCATCGCGATATCAAGTCTAACAATATCTTGCTTGATGAGAACGACGAAGCTCATGTGGGTGATTTTGGTTTGGCTAAAGTGATCGACATGCCTCAGTCTAAATCCATGTCCGCCGTTGCTGGTTCTTACGGTTACATTGCTCCAGGTAAACTCACACATCACATTTGTAACCATTTTATCGATGATTTAGCATAGATTAATGACTTAAGTAGTTATGTTCATGGTCACTTTTGTTGCAGAATACGCGTATACAATGAAGGTGACAGAAAAGTGTGACATATACAGTTACGGGGTGGTTCTTTTAGAACTAGTAACAGGAAGAGCCCCTGTGCAGCCACTAGATCAAGGAGGTGATCTCGTTACTTGGGTAAGAAGTTATATCCGAAAGAACTCATTAGATCATGGGATACTTGATAGTCGTTTGGATCTTGAGGATGATGAACGTGTGGTGAACCACATGATTTCTATCCTTAAGGTTGCTATATTGTGTACAAATATGTCACCTTTTGATCGGCCATCAATGAGAGAAGTTGTGTCGATGTTGATTGAATCAAATGAACGAGCTGGCAACCTCGTTTCTCGACTATATGATGATCCTTCTCAATGAGAAAGTGTATGTATTAGTTTACATGTAAACTTTTTATTAACCAATATGATTATGAGTCTAATTTTCATGGTTTTGGTTTTGCAACATTGTTTGATGAGAATGTACATACATATGTTCCTCTAGTATTCAAAGGGGAGTTTGTGACTTTGTGTTACTCATTGTCTATATAATTGTATTTACTAAATTTGTCACTGTAAGCCTGGATTTGTTGCGGTTTCGTGACTTTGTCACCAGTCTATTGGCGAACGGTCGTGTTTTCATGCTTGATATCAAACTAAAATCTGCATATGACACATGCTTTACCCATTGGAATGGCATTGGTCATGCAACTTGTATGGATTGTTTACAAAAGTCAAAAGTCAAAGCAATCTAGTCAATATTGTTGAACCAGTACTCCATGTGAAGTTGGTGCACCGGCAAGAAAGAGATTACTTTAAACAATGTAGCAGACAATGGCTTTCTGCCACTCAAAGGGACATGTTATCGAAAAATGAATGCCAATTTATGTGTGTGCGCGCGTAAAAGATTCTAGAAATCTTGAAAAGAATCAAGTTTCTTGCTTTGTGCAGATGAAAATGATCATCTACTCATCTACCCTTGTTGCAATCATGGATTCATATGGCTTTAAATAAGATTAAACACAATGTTATGAATATAATTAATAAAAAATCATTAAAAAAAAGTAAATCTGCCTGAAAATCTTTAGATTTATTGTTATTTGCTAACTCAAACATCTGTACTTTAAACCTTTTATTAAGTCTAAATATTTGTTCACTATTAGACTTGAACCCTCAACTTTAGAGAGAAGGGATGCATTTTATACTCTCTAATATGTATGAATGGCTCATACACACTCAACATGTTAAGTCGTGCTAATTATTCTCGTGGCTTGTTGGGTGATTTGGAGGGTGCGAAATGAGAAGATTCACAATAACACAACGGTTTCCATTAATAACATAATCAGCTCTATGAAGTCTTTATCATACCTATGGATTAGAAGTAGATCCTCCAAAGTTGTATCCGATTGTGCCCAATGGTACTCGTTTAGCTTTATATGCATTTGTATTTTCGATGTTCTTATTTATTGGTGTTTGTATGTTTTTTGCTAGCTCCTTACTAGCTATTTAATAAATCTTTTTGCTGTTAAAAGAAAGTTAAACAGACAGAACAACTAATTTACCTGAAGAAACATCATGCCAAGATTAATATACACAAAAATAATCAACGTTTTAATTAATTTACCTTAAGAAATAGAAGAGATGTGTTATTGAAATAGATTAATGAAATTTTGGCCTTTCCTAAACAGATTTCTTTGGGGAGTACTGTCTTTGAAGAAAAAAAATTCAATGGGTGTGATCAGTGTTTATCCCATAAGATATTAGGTGGGCTTAGAATTGGTAGTACAAGATTTGCAAACTTGGCTATCTTATGCAAATAGAGATGGAAGATGAAAACGAACTCTTAGATGAGAAACGAAGAGTCGAATGGATCCCATGCAAAAAGTCGATTCCAAGCCATGGAGCAACATTATCAAAGTTGTAGAATTTATGGTCTTGAACAAGTATTATGTATGAAATACAAATCTTAACTTGAATTAAAACTTTAATCAAGCTTGGATTAATCTATGAACCCTGGAAAACTATCAGATAAACTTATTTCGCGAACTATTTGCGATGATTCGTAGTAGGTATAGATTTTTTGATGGAGAAGAATCTATCTTTAAATCATGAGAGTACGATGGAGAGAAGAACTGTAACCATAAAAGTCTTCGTTTTCTTTATATCAAGATATGTGAGCCACAAGCCCACAATATCTTCTGTCTGATTGACTGTTTTTTTTCTTTTGGGCCGATTAAAAACAAAACCCAATTATGTTTTTAAATAAACTTTGAAATATACTCTTTAAACCCTATTAAAGCCCATTCTTATATGTCAAATCATAAACGTTATATCAAGATAATGAGGGCTACAAGCCCACAATCCCTTCTGCCATTTTCTTTTCTTTTGGGCCGATTAAAAACAAAACCCAATAATGTTTTTAAATAAACTTTGAAATATACTCTTTAAAACCTATTGAAGCCCATTCTTATATGTCAAATAATAAACGTTATAATGATTACAAAGCCCGAATAACATTAGAATTAAATTAAGCTCGTACTCTCACAACATCTAACTCGTTTAGTTTTCAATGTTATTTTCTCGATCAACAAGTTAATCCAATATACTAAAACATATGTTGATAACACTAAAACTACCAACAAAATTCACACATAATCCAGAATTTTTTGAGTTCAACGTATATGAGAAGATCAAACTTAATCATGAGCATTGGACACGGAAGATAATCAAGTCATTTCACTATGTATTCGATCAAGTCATGTATTGAAAAAAAGAAAGATGTTTAGCCATGGAGTTATGTTATTTCAGTGGTCCAAATGGTTGTCTCTAAATTAAGGTCATTGTTGTGGGATGGAGGGCAATCCTAATGAGGCTTGCGACTAAGCAAGAACTTATCAATAGAAACGTATGGGTACCTTTTTGTTACATGTGACCATTGTGATCGAGAAGAAACTCTGGATCGCATTTTCAGAAACTACAAGGTAGCACAAGAGCTTTAGGATCTAGTAATCGTTTGGTGATAATGATTTTTTCAAAAGGAAATTCAATCCACGATATATTCACAAAAGCAACAAACGTAAAAGGATCGAGAAGATATTTAAAAAGACTATTTACTCAATCATTTTAGGGACATTATGGTGTATTTGGAAGGAAATTAATGAAAAGATATTCAGAAGATTGACTTGGAGTTAAAAATAATAATATTGGAAGACATTAAAGTCATAACTTTCTTATATATGGATTAAAATAGAGCATAATGACATGATCTAGTGTCTTATTTCCTTAATAATGTCGACCTCTTAGACTAGTAAAATTTTTGTTATCGTTAAAAAAGAATCTACAAAAGTAAAAAAAAGGTATTATTGCTTAATTATCTGATAATGATTTCCATCACGTTAATTATATTCATTATCATACATTAATTACAAGATTTTTACACTTATATTGCTTGAAAACATATATAGCTTTTAAATTTGTTAATTATAATAAAGATGTTAATTAAAAGAAATTAATACATTTCTACCATTTAAAGAAAACTTTATGACCAATAGACAAATAGACCCGTAAGAAGATCTTATTTTTGTAAATATTAAGGTTACCAAACACATATGACTATAACCATGAAAAATTCTTAACCCAATTAGACTCATCGTTACTGAAATAAATTCCATCTTCCTTAACCAACCACAAACATTTCCTACTTGTTCCACACCTAGGACTGTCTTTGTATACCCGAAAAGCTTCAAACCACTTCTTCTTGGTGTGGTCCCATTTGACGGTGCAAGAGTAAGCCGGGGTGGGTGTCCAGAAACTAAGCCTAGCATACCAGGTGTAGTCATCGCCTTCTTGAAGGGCTCGGCCGCCTATATCACCATCGTGCGAGGTGCACCAGATGACTAGTGGGAGAGAGGAGTTGTTGGTGAAACCGTTAACGACACGAATTTGATAGGTAACGCCTTGTATGGAGAAAAAATGTTCGATTTTGTGGTACTTCATGATTATGAAAACAATGTGTGAAGCTAAAAACAAAAGGAGGAAAATTTGCCATTTCTTCATAGTCGATATTGTTGGTTTTGTGATGGAACTAGAGGTGTATTTATAGGAGGTATATTTATTAGCTAGTGTATATTTGTTACTAGGTTAGTACCCCGTGTATTACACGAGTTGAATAAATAAAATATTAAATAATTATAGATAAAAATTAATGAATTATGAAACGATCTATTGATATAAGATACGATTGACATTACGCACGAGTAATAAAAAACGATATCATATTTTAAACTTTTTTTAATTTTTTTTGTTTTCTAAAAAAATTGATTTTAAACAAATTATCTCAAAACAAACTGTTTTTAGAGTGTCATTTTTAATAAATTATATAACTTTGAAATTTAATTACTTTTGTTTTATAAGAATTTTATTTTTAAATGCCACAAGTTTTAAAATATATTTTGTTTTATAAAAGTTTTAACTTTTTTTGAATATTTTTCTTGTTTTATAAAAAAAAATATTTCTTTACGAATTGCATTTGTAGAAAAATCTCTCTTTAAAAAACTTATATATGTAATATGAAAAGAATTAAATAATATCATTTGTAGTTAATGTGATATTTATTAGGAGAGAAAAACAGAAAAATAAAACTTAGTAACTTTAAAATTGTAACAAGTGACATAAAAACATTATTTTATTAATATTGATGGATTATTAGAAAAGAGAAGCGAGAAAATAGAACTTAATAGTCTAAAATTGTAACAAGTGACATAAAAACATTCTTTTATTAGTATTGATGAATTATTAGAAAAGAGAAGCGGAAAAATAGAACTTAGTAGCCTAAAATTGTAACACGTAGCATAAAAATCATTTTTTTATTAGTATTGATGGATGATTTACATTTAATTTTAAGTAACCTAGTAAACAAAAATATCAGATATAACCGTTATTTTCTTGTTTTGGTATCAGTTGTTTTTAGATAGGCTGCCACTTTAGATCGGGATAACAACCGGTGGTCACAGCTGCTATCCGCTTGGTCACTAGGAACTATCACTCTCCTTCCAGCCCCCTTCACGGGCAGTATTCTATGACGCTAGCCAGCGATAAAAAAAATGAGTTCTACACCCTAAGGAGACAGAGAAAGCCCTTCCAGAGATTCATGTAAAACCTATTCTTGAAAACAACCTACTCATGCAAAGAGTCCTTTTTCCCATGCCCATGCTATGAAAACTTCATTGGCTGGGCTACACGATTAAGATTGACATTGTACGCAGTTAATTGCTCAAAACTAAACAATAAAAAACATAACTAAGCAGCATATGAGTATATATAAATATATAAATATAAATATGCTATTGATGTTCTTTTTTGTCAACAATTTATACCTTTTTTTAATAAAAAATTTTTAATGGAAATTAATATGGACCAATTAGCTATAAGTTAATCACAATTTATATCCGCTTAACCTATATTTTGATGTAACAACCATTTTGTATAGGAGTAGGGACCTCATAGAACTTAAGATTGAAGCACTTTAGGGCGGATTTTACATCTTTATATCTCTTTTTTGGAACATGTTCTTTTCTATGTAATTTACCATCATTTTCATGCATATATCAAGAATTTGATGTTCTTTTTATTCAAACTAAGATAATCAACAAATTATTCATATGCAAACCCAAGGTATATGTTGTTTACTAAGTTAGAGCTCATGTATTATATGGATGAAATAAATAAAACATATTAAAATTATTAGTTTTATAAATATTTTAATTTCTAGATGTTATTATCCATTGTTGAAATAAAAATATGATTAATATTTAAAAGTTATAACACATAATAAATTAGAAGTTATATTCTAGATATGCAATAAGCAATGTTATAGATATCGTAATTAAATTAAAACGGTGTGCTTGATGAACAAGATTAAACAAAAAAACAGAAAAACCTACGACCTAGCTGGCTAAAGATCTAATAAACAAAAGTTAGCTAGCTAAAAATATAATAAACAAGAGTTGCTTTGTTAGGTGCTCTTATTATTTTGTTTGTATATTTTATTAACTCATACATCAACAAATTTATTTTTAAGTTTGCCGATTTACTTCATTATGCGAGCTGAGCTCTTAACTATTTAGGTAACATTTTATTTACACATTTTGGTATATATCGTTAATGTAAAATGATAAAATATTTAATAATATGATTGAACTATTGAGTTATAATATATAAAGATAACAAGTAACCCTAAAAATTTAACTGGGTATGTGAACTCATTCTAATCAAATCCTAATAATATATTCTAATACTTCCCTGCAGTCGTAGCGAAAATAACGTACACTAAGACTGGAAAACAAAAAAAAAACATAAACCGATAAACATACTTCAATCGACTCAACTATCCAAACTTTTGCCAAAAGACGATATTGTCCTTGATGTTGTCATCCATGTTTTGGTTGATTGTGTTACTCATACTTGGCTTGATAGTTAATTGGTTCTTGATTCTCGGAATGATTAATCAATAATTGACAACCATATATTGTTGTTCATGACTTGTCGAGGCTAGTAGCCGGTGGTCACTTGTATCCGTAGATCAAAAGATTAAAGCTAAAGGAATAAAAAGGAAAAAAAACAAGGCACGTGACCGCATTTAGGCGACGGTGTTTTGAATCCGTAGATCAAGAGAAAAAATCCGTATATGTAAAAAGAAAAAAAAACAAAGAGAAAGGCTGGTGACCATGGTCACATGGCGATCTTTTAAACCCGTAGATCAAGAGATAAAATCCATAGATCTGTAAATAAATAAAAAAAGAAAAAAAATCAATCAAACCGTAGTTTGAGATCGATGGCCGTGGACTGTGATTCTTGGTACGGCTAAAACATCGAGAATAAAAAAAAGAAAAAAGAAGTGATCATTGTATTTTGTGAGTCATAAATCAAAAATAAACCAAGAATATAATTGTGAACCAACCAAATGAATAGATATCTTATTTGAATGTTCAATCAATAACGAAACTTTATTCAACAAAAACTAGAAAACAAAGAAGAAACGAAAAAAACAAAGTTGGGACAAGGCGGTGGCGGTGACGGTGGCGGCACACCACCCTATCTAGGGTTTGAACTCGGTGGTGACGGCTAGGTTTTGTATGTTTTTTTGGTGGTGCACAGAACACTAAAACTCTGACACCATGTAAGATAATAAAATACTGAATAATATGATTAAAAAGTTAGATTACAATATATAAAAATAACAAATAATCTTAAAAATCTAACTGGACATTAGGCTCATTCTAATCAAACCCTAATAATATATATTCTAATAGTTAATTCTCACAACAACGAAAGTATTTGTTTGGTGTTTTGTTTTCATTTTGATTTTCTTTTTTAACTTCTTTTTGTTATATATTTTTTATTTATTTTTTTTCATGTTTCGTTATTATTCTGATTTTCTTTTTTAAATCTTATTATTTATTGTTTACATGTTTTCTTTTTGTTTTATTTGTTTGGTGTTGTGTTTTCTTTTATACAACTTTTTTATATAATATTTTGTTGACCCTCGATTGGTTTAATTTCAATTAATCTTTCTTTGTTATTTTTCTTATTCTTTGTTTATATTTGTTTAGGATTTAGCTTTTTTTATTTTAATGTTACAAATTTTAATTCCTCCATTGCATCAACATTTAGGACTACAAGTATGAAAAAACCGCTATCCCGACGTGTAGCGTTGTCGATGTGTTTATTAATATATATATATTTTTTATATAAACAAGTATTCACTATATTTTCACTATATTTGCTTATTCTTTGTAACAGATCGGTTTTCTCCCGCCACATAGCGTTGGTTTAACCCTCATCAAGTCCCTTGGCTAACACGAACCAAACGTACACTAATTGTATTACAATATTATAGATGGCAAGAAGGAAAACAATGAGGTATTGTTGATGGAGATACTTGATATATATATTTGTTAAGTAGTAGAGATATATTTGTTGATAATATTATTAAAACCATAAAATCTTGAAAATGCATGAAGATCGAGGTACAATAAAACCAGAAACAACCCTACACCAAATCAACCTCTAGACCATCAAAAATACAAAACGACGACGTCAGACAACTACGAAACACGTACCAAAGTACAAAAAACAGACATGCATGCAATAATTAATACGTACGTACGTGGTACCTACGACCACCGAATAACGGTCAAATCTTAACCACTTAATTAAGGCACTATAATACCACCACCGATTCCACCACCTTTCACCGCACCAACACCACCACCGAGCCCACTAGCACCACCAATCCCACCGAGCCCACCGAGCCCACTCGCACCACCAACACCACCAACGCCACCTAGCCCACCGAGCCCACCGGCACCTCCGACGCCACCGAGCCCACCACCGGCACCACCTAGCCCGCCAACACCACCAAGTGCCGGAAGCACACCGGTGTATCCACCTACACCTGCGAAACCACCAACGCCACCGTATGCGATGAAGTTCTTCTCGTCTTTAAAACCGGCTCCACCGCTCGGTGCGGTGGCGGTGGCGGTGGGCATCTCCTCGGTGGCCGGAGTTTTGTCGCTTATGGTGGTGGTAAGTAGGTTTCTTGCATTGGTTTGCATCACAAAGAGTACAAGTGCACAAGCACATACTGCAACAAAGTACAACTTCACCATCTCTGTATAACTCTCAATAACTCTCTCACACACACACACAAATGTAAATTAAGAGGAGTATGAGGGAATGTTATGAGTTGATTGATGGTGGTGGTGGTGGTGAGTATTTATGGAGGAAGTGAAGGGTGGTGGACAGTTGTAATGGTGGTGCATGGAATTAATGTTTGTGAATTGAATTGATTTGCATGGATTCAGAGTTAGGTGAGGAGAAGAGTATGAAAAGAAGAGAAATAATTAAAGTTAAGGTGGTGTAAGTAAGTAAATAAGTCAACCCCTTGTTCTTTACGAAACAACAAACTTATATACGTTTCATGAATCCAACATATATCTTACATTGATCCATTTTTATTAATAATATAAACAAACAAACATATTCAGTAAAATTCTCAATTATACGGTATCAAAGAAAAAAAATGTGAGATGAGAACAAATGCTACTGTTATGTCACCGGATAAAAAAACGTTATTTTGAAGTATATTGCGGTTAAGAAAACCTCCTCTTTTGTTTTTCTAAAGGAAAAAACCGAAATCATTAGAAAATAAAAAAGATAGCATAACAATGTGTTTATAAACAACAAGATTTAATTTGTGAGCTTTTAACAAAATGTCTCAGTACCTCAACTAATTTCATGTTGTTTTCACTTGGAGTAAATAAAA
The DNA here is from genome assembly GCA_018326385.1 of Flaveria bidentis. Lineage (NCBI taxonomy): Eukaryota > Viridiplantae > Streptophyta > Magnoliopsida > Asterales > Asteraceae > Flaveria > Flaveria bidentis. The sequence continues at coordinate 28,576 of BJCM01069882.1, forward strand.
TATTAATTTCAGTCACGAAACAGAAGTTGAACTTGCATGCAAGTCACGTGTTCAAACTTCATAGCTAGCCAGGGTGTTTTCATTACTATATCTTATTCTGAAAAAGTATTTTAAATTTTCATAACATTTTATTGAGAATTTAACTTATTAACGTTACATGCACCCGAATGTCCACATCTCAGTCTCTCAACATTGAGGCATTGAAAACATTGGTACTAAAATCAGCTAGAACAATTATCATATATATATATATATATGGACAATCAGAAGAAGCTGCGACCCTTTATTTGTTTATATTAATTTTCTAAAGTTCGATTTGTAATGTTTTGATGTTTAATTCCAACGATCCGCTTTCAAACTGTTGTTGTTCTTTCCCACGTAACGTGTGATCCTATCAGAACAAAAGGGGTATAAAGCTAGTTATAATAAATAGAAGTTAAAGAATATATTACATCAAGTATAGGAAATTAATGTTTGTTGTTACAAAACAAAAATAGAAATTTGATATGATTTAAGTTGTTAGAATTTTTAAGTATTGAGTTCACAAGACATTAAGTAGCATCAATTCACGTCAATAATTCAGTTTTGTTTTAAACCGGTCTAAAAAGCTGAATATACAAAGCATAGAGTTAGATCCATAATTATTCAACTACAACATTGATTTTGTGCAAGTAATGAATACCACTGGCTACCATTCGATTTTGTTCAATTTGGACGGATAATTTAACTTGTTGAAAAAGTAGTTACAAAGTCGATTTTAATTAAATACACAACTAATATACACACTAGATAAAATATAGAGCAAAATGACATGTTTTCGATTGGTGTAACTGGATTGCTTAATTTTAACATTCCATTTTAAATGTTTTCTTTGCCTTACTGTCTTTGTATCGTCGATTTTTCTCTTTATTGTGCTTCTTTGCAAGTGATAAACACTCTAGAAGGCATGAAGCGGAAATTTCTTATGGGTGGACCATCTTTAGAGAATAAGAATTCATGGGCCGCGTGTGATACATGTTTCTCTCCCGAGGTTCTTGGCAGTCTCGAAATAGGTCGCATAAAGACTTCCAATTTAGCTTTGTTGTCTATATGGAATTGAAACTAAAAAACAAATCTAGAAGCACTTTAATTTGGTGTGAAGTACTATTACAAGCAATTTTGATTTAATGATTTTTCTTGCCAACCATAGAGACGGAAATCAAACTCAAGTACTTAATTAAGTACAATTATTCAAACGTTATATTTAGATAATCGAAATAATTTTTAATTAAACCTAAACTACTCAATTACTCCACCATTTGTGATATTTGTTGGTCTCCCTAAAAAAGGCACTTGATTCTTACCATGCATCAAGCTATAACCGTGGTGGCAAATAGTTGAATATTGGAAATAAAGAAAATACACAGCATAGACGATCAATAATATTAATGGAAACGGTGTTGTTTGACTACTCAAGCTTCATCGGGAACAGATGCCAATTACTGCATCAACATGACTTCTGCTTTCTTTTGTTAATTTGTTTGTATGTTTTTCTTTGAATTCTATTTTTTCGTCAGTAGTGTTCAATTTTAGCCCGATAACGTAAATTTTTGGTCCGTTAGTGTAAATTTTTATATAAGTATTGAGTTCGTTCCCCTAAAAAAAATAATTTCGCCCCCGCCCCCTACAAAATTGGTTAAGCTCCATCACTGATTTTGATTAAAATTTTAAAGTTAAAGTTATTTTATCAATCAAATTAATCCAAAAAAAGAAGTAAAGTACAGTCTCCGCCGATTTTCGCAACAAAATATGACGGTGCGGATCATGTTTTGAAGGTATCGACTACTTTTTATAGAAAATCATATGTTGTTATTTGTTTATAGTCATGTCGGCAAGTTACCATACTAGATTCTTAATGACGTTTGTGAGTGACATGGCGCCTATTCACTTTTTGTTATGTATTATTATGTTAAGTAGAAAAAACGAGACCTTACCTTAATCAATTGATCATATAACCATAATGCTTTTAATGATTCATGGAATCACCTATGTTAGAGAGAAGTGGGGTCGCTTCGAATGGATTTGTGAGGTGGCGCAAATCCTAGAGCTCTCGCAAAACTAGGATAGTGATCCATGACCATAACGGACACGACAATGAGGGGATGTGCCCGACTAGGGAGAGTCTTGTGTGAATGTATATTGTCGTCTACACAAAACGGGGTATGTTCAAAGACATCGCGTCTACACACCACCAGTAGGCTAAATATGCTTCACAAAGGAAGGTTCAACGGGAACACCAACCTATCCTGCAAGACTCAACTGTCAAGTTTTCATTGGGAATTTTATGTGTTTTGATCGATCTCCATTCATGTGGGGGACTGTTGGAATTTTGGACACAAAATAATTATATTTATATGTTTTTTTATATAAAT
>BJCM01069884.1:0-11149 GCA_018326385.1 Flaveria bidentis
ACTTGAGCCTCAAGATTTTAGTCGTAAGATAGCAAACTAAATAAAAAAAATGGTGAAATGGGCTTAAGGCCCATGAATGGAAGAAAAATACTTAGGTTTCATTTAGAAGAAAAAAGGGACGGCAAAAAAGAATTCATCGACGCAAGGGAGAAGAAATTCAACATCTTAATTTTTTTATTCAACCTTGGAGCTTTGGAGTACAATTAGAGATCAATCTTGAAGTAAAAAGAGCACGATCGGAGAACAATCATTAAGCAAAAAGCAAGATCGGAGAGCAAGGATTGACGCATTTAAACATTAAAAATCATTCGGTTTTGTATCGCATTTGATTATTTTTCTTTGTTTCATTGATTCTCTCGTTTATGTTACTAAAGTTTGAAAATTTATTATCATTGTTAATGTTTATAAACATTATGAGTAGCTAACTTTTTAGTACTACTTAGGTTAGGTTGAAAACTATTCATATTTTGATTAAATATTTGGTTTTGATTTCGTGTATTTGTTTATTAATCTTAGAACTTGATTATTGTTTCAATTAAATATGCATGTGTGTATTGTTTTATACTTAAAAATTATTGCCATGCTCGTGTTATTTAATCTTGATTGATTGTGTGACATCTAGATTAGGTTTGCACGTTAAAATTAGTTACTTTGTGTTTTTTATTTTAAACTTTGATTAGAGATAATCTTAGGAGCATTGGTTGTGATTTGATAGTATTTTTCAATGTGCTACCTTATCTAAAACCTAGGGGGTGATAGATAGTGCTTAAAACCGCCTACCCGTTGCTTGTTAGGTTTAGATTTCGCGAGAACGTGTTTTGCCTTTCATTCGTGGTGTTAGTGTTTTAGGGTATTTAAATTTAATAAAGTTGTCCTTTGTCTTAGGGTTAGAAAATATAATCTTAAAGACATTGTGGTAGAAATCCTTGGGGCGATCTTCCATTAGACATTTTAATAAACTTATCTTATGCTTAACTCATGTCTTTGGTTTTCTTAGGGAGTAGCAACATACCTAGTTAACTCTAGATTCGTATTTTTGGAGATAGTTATACGAGTCATTGCCTTTATGTCATTGCATGTTAGTTGGATTCCTACCTAGGTAGTTATTTCACACATTTGATCGTAGTCAAGTTTCCTAGTTTGAATTAATCTTTATTTGTTTATTTCTTCCGTCGTGTTTCGATTAATTAATTTTAGTTAAATTGTTTATTTTGCTTATTAATTTTAATTACTTAAAATAATTAAATTAATCGGGTTAGAAGTCGACAAAGGTTTAGTAACGAAAGCCGCCAAACGTGTCTCTAGGGTTCGATATCCGGACTTGCCTAAACTTTACTATATCATGACCGGTACACTTTCCGTTTGTGTGAAGTTTAGTTAGGAATTTCCAAATATTAAAACTAATTTGTGAAATAACAATTTTAAAATAAAATAATATATATTTTCACACATCAAAGGGATTTGTAGTTTAGGGTGGAAGTTGGAAGCCTATTAATTAAGTAGGTTGTAGTGATTATAGCAAAGGTCCAATATGTGATTAGAAGTTTAGCATGGGAAAGTAGGGTTAAACCGGTTTCAACTAGATGTCGATAACGTCTTTCAGTATCCATTATGCTCGGTTGTATGAGGTGGAGAGGTCAAGTGAGTAATTCCACAAAAGTTTAGATGTGGAGTTAATTTTATGTATTCGCCACCATTATCGGAAAAAATTGCTTAATGGATGTTTTGAAGTAGTTATCCACAAGCTTTTGAAAACGAATAAATATGATAAATGAATCAGATTTTTGTTTAAGTGGATATAACCATATATATTTAGTAAAGTGATCGACAAAGATAATATAGTACTTAAATCCGTTAATAGAATGAATCGGTGAGGACCAAACATAATTTTTTTAATTCTAATTGGGAAGTGGAAGTAAGAGTGGAAAGATGGAATGACAATTTATGAGTTTTATTTATTTTGCAAGAATTACAATGATCAAAATCCAAATGTGTACTAGAATGAAGAAAAGAAGATAAAACATGTGAAACTTTGTTGTGAGGATGACCAAGTCTATGATGCCAAGTTATGGAGGGGATCCGTTGTAATGAAAGCATGATGGGTTTGGTTGAAGATATGAGTTGGGATCGAAGCTCATATACTACCTTGCTCGCCATTCCCTTGAGAAGCAAACGATTCGTTTGGAGGTCCTTAATGAGAAAAGTACAAGAAAATAATTGTATTAGAAATTTGTTGTCACAACATAATTGAGATATGGAAATGATATTACGTGATAAAGAAGAAACACAAAGAACATTGTTTAATATGAGAGGGGTTTTGGGTGTGTGGATGATAACCGAACCAATGTGAGTAATAGTTAAGCAAGTACCATCGCTAATCACGAGCTCGTCGGTTCCATCAAACGGTGCATGTAGAGCCAAATTGTTCAAATCATTGGTCACATGGTGAGAAGCACCATTATCGAAAAGTCAATCGAAAGAGGATGTGTCTTGGGTAGTCATGTTGTGCACCTGTGGACTTTGCATAAAAGTATTTCTAGAATCGGAAGGTATAGTGATATTAGGGTATACCTTCTTAAAAGCAGGGCATTTTTTAAAGAATGGCCACGAACATGACACCATTGACACTTTCCAAGGAAAGGTCTTGAACCTGTTTGAGTCAAACCTGAGGGCATCAGTGTAGGAAGCAGGCCGGATCCTTGGTTGTTGTGTGTGGGCTACTGTTTGACATTCCAGGATCTTGATTGGTGATTTTGGGCAACAAAAGTAGTAGTCGGTTGGTGAATGGAGGTGGCGTTGGTTAGTTGACTGAATGAAAGTTCATGATTAATCAGCTTTTCATGAAGTTCATTGAAAGTGATGGGTGTGTCACGAGCACACACACCATCAATAATCGGTTTATATATGTTTTGATCCAGACCAGCTAGTACGCTATCCGTGATATCCTCATCATCAAGTTTCTTTCCAAGAATGGCTAATTCATCTACTAAGGTTTTGATCTCCTGCGTGTAGTCGGTAATACTTTGATTCGGCTTCTTGGAACATTACTTAAGTTGATGTTAAAGTTGCTTGATGATGGAGGGAGATAGACTACCCAAGGAGGATGAGGAATTAGTGACTAAAGGAATGATGGAGGGCGATAGACTACCCACAATTTCTTTGAAGAGCAGTCTGTCTTGGCGAAATCAAGCACGATAGTCTTTGTGAGGAACATCAGTACCATCAACAGCCTTAGAGGGAGAAGGAGGTGGATGAATTCCATCAATAAACTTGTACAAATCTAGCCCACGTAGTAAGGCGATGACTTGTGTTTTCCAGCCGAGATAGTTTGTGGAGGTTAGTTTCAGATTTGCAGGAAAGGTAACAAGGTTAAGATTGTTTGTTGTGTTATTGACAGTGATAACACGCGTGGAATTTTCAGCATCGGCCATGATGAAGCAGGAATAACAGATCGGGTATTGGCAAGAAGAAAAGGGTTTCAAGAATGGTGAGAGGGGAATGGATCCTGATACCATATAAAAGTATGAAAACTCATTGATTTGATTCAATAAAAAACGTTTACAATATATAAATGTGTACAATATAAAAACAAAGCTAATCTATAGCTAACAAATAGGAGATAAGAATAATTCAAAATACAACATAAATCAATAAGTAAAATATGATATATCCTCATGTGATATCGTTAATAGTCAGGACATACATATGTTTGATATGCGAAAGGGTTATGTGGAGTTTAGGATTGGGGAAAATGGTGTTAGGAGAGGGAAAGTTTGGAGGTAGAGTAGTAAAGATAGAAATGTATGGAGCGGAGGAGGATGATGGTTTTGATGGACAGGGTGAGTGAAACGGGAAGACCTGTTCATTAAATCAAACATGGCGGTGGTGTCAAAACAACGATAACCATGATGACCAGGACTATAGTCAAGAAAGACACACGTCGAACTAAAGTCCATTTTGTGGCGATTATACGGACGAAGATGAGAGAATCATTAACAACCGAAAACACAAAAAAGGAGTAGTCGTCTTACAATTGAAGCGATGTTGCAAAGAAGATTTGTTTGAGGAGATGCAAGATGGTAAACGACTAATAAGAAAAAATGTAATTACAAAGGAAAAACTCCAAAAACGTTGCGGAAGTTTGGCTTGGGCTAGACTAACACATACGAAAATGTAAACATGCATTTTGACTAAAATAAGTAGACAACCTTTCAGGAAGTTAAAAGGGAATCTAAGTTGCAAGAACTAATATATACCGAGATATATGACTTTTACGCCACTCCGTCCGTAAGAAAATAGTATGTAATTATATCTATAGATGATAAAGTTAGGTTTTATTATGTGTATCTTTTGCAAGCTAAAAATGACCAGCACTTAATTAATGTAAGACATACAAAAACTGAAGTTGTATTGCATTAAAACGACTTCAGTAAGACCTTGCACACCGATATTGAAACTTGCCTATTCTGTTATGATTTTATTTTTTTTCTTTTATTTGTAAATGTTTTACAAGATACTAGTTGTAATCGCCCTAGATATCAAATTTAATTTTCAACAAGTGCATGCAAAAGAAGATCATTGCGTAATAGGAAAATACATAGAACATAGAACAACAACACATCATGAAATGTTATTTATAATTTAAAATATAAATGTATTATCGTATTTAAGTAGCAACATAAAAGCTTGAATCATTTTAGTGCCTGATCCTTTTAGAAGCCCCTGAGAAACGAGAGTAATATCCCTCATCGATGGTCTATAGCGAGGGTTCTTATCGAGACATGAGAATGCAACCTTGACAAGTGATTCAACTTGCTCAGCAACTTGTTCCTCCTCAGGTGGAGCAAGACGTTGGTCTGGCATTTCAGTCCAAGATATGTTTTTCATGTCTTCTGTAAAAGTGAGGAAATCCCCATGATGCTTTCCCATTATAACTTCTAGCGTTAGTACCCCAAAGCTATAAACATCACACTTCTCGTTCACTTCCATCGTGTATGCAAGCTCTATAAAAAAAGTCAAGTTAACATCTTGTAAATACAAATTGATTAAAGATTGATTTTGTACTCCGACACTCATGCAGTCATGCTTATTTTAGAGTATACGTACCTGGAGCGGCATAACCAAATGTTCCAACAAATGAAGTCCAATTTGACGAGTTCGACTTTAACAACCTGGTTGTGCCAAAATCGGATATATGAGCAACCCAATCCAAATCAAATAAAACATTGTTGCTTGATAAGTCCCTGTGGATAATTGGTTGTGAAAAATCATGGTGCATATATGATAGGGCTTTTGCAATACCTTTAATAGCCATCACCCTCTTTTTTCAATCAAATTCAACAGTTAGTTCATTGTGATTTAGTACATTACTTAAGCTCCCTCCTGACAAGAACTCATAAACTAAAAAAGAGTGTCGTGAATGTGAACAAAATCCATAGAGCTTGACAATGTTTTGATGACGTATTTCTGTCAATGCTCGAATCTCATTTTCAAAACTCTTTAGATTTTGTGTCTCGCCATCTTCTAGCGAGTGAATTTTTTTCACTGCCAAGATTTTTATCACCAATTCTGCTTTATGAACAATTCCATGTCCACCAACTCCAATAATGTGCTTCGAGTCGAAGTTTTCTAAAGCTTCAATGATGCTCTCATTCACCAATTTTCATTCATAGCTCCACATGGTAAAAGGGTTTGGTGTCACATGTATGTTGTTTCTATCATTTGGTTTTCTTTTACAAAGGTAAAATGATATAAGACCAATAAAAATCAACAACAAGATGCATCCTGAATCTGAGTACAAGGCATTGGTTGATACGGTGGCTGAATTGACCTGATTTGAAACACTACTTATGGAACTTTGTGTCTTACTGCCTCCGGCTCCAATCCTATGGTTTGACAATTTAGGAGCCACATACCTTTATGCTAATCCAGTTTTCCATGCTAGGACAAAGCACGTGAAGTGGATTTTCACTTTGTTTGGGAGAAAGTTACTCAAAGAAAGTTATCTCTCCGATTCATATCTACAAAGGATCAAATTGTTGATGTGTTCACCAAGCCATTGTCTTCGGAACGTTTTCTTTTCTTGAAGTTCAAGCTAAGAGTTGGTTCTTGGCCTTAACTTGAGAGGGAGTATTAGTTGATATACTTAGGTTATATTAGGCCCAGCCTAGGACATATAGTAGCCGGCCCTAGTACCCTAGAATAGATCTATATGTATGATCCTATTAACTCTAATATTCAACACAATCATTATACGATTTTATACTAGTTTATTTTGAGTCTATTTTTTCTTTTATTTGCAAATGTTTTACTAGATATTGGTTGTAATCGCCCTAGATATCAAATTTAATTTTCTACAAGTTCATGTACAAGAAGATCATTGCATAATAGGAAAATACATAGAACATAGAACAACAACAACGCATCATGAAATTTTATTTATAAAATAAATAAATATACTGTGTAAAATACTCTCCGGTGTATTATTGTTGAAGAAGAACCATATAAATACAATTATGGTCTAACTAGCTTTACGATAATTAAGAAAATACAATCAATACATAAATATAAAATATATAAAATATATTTGTCTAATAGTCCGCCTTAGTCTAGGCGGAAGAAGCTTGAATGTGTAGACTGTCCTTGAAGCGATAAAATAGATGTTTGGGGAGACCTTTGGTGAATATATCCGTGTACTGGTAGTCGGCAGGGACATGAAGAACTCGAATCGAGCCTAGCCATACTTTTTCCCGGGCAAAGTGAATGTCAATTTCGACATGTTTGGTATGTTGATGATGCACCGGGTTGGCACAAAGATAGACAGCGGATATGTTATCACAAAAGATGATGGTCGTCGAGCGAGTGGGTATGAACAATTCTAGCAAAAGATTCTATAGCCAACTTCTCTCAGCAGCTGTGTTCGCAACCCCTCTGTATTCGGCCTCGGCACTGGAGCGCGACACTGTGTTCAGTCGTTTAGAGGACCAAAAGACTAAGTTGTCTCCTAAAAATACACAGTATCCGGATGTGGATCTTCTGGTGTCCGGACAACCTCCCCAGTCAGCATCGGAACAGGCGCTAAGCGTGACAGACTTGGAAGGAGTAATGTGAAGTCCATGGGAGGCAGTGCCTTTAAGATATCGCAAGATGCGTTTAAGGTACTGAAAATGTGGTTCTCTCGGTTCATGCATGAATAGGCAGATTTGTTGAACGGTATAGGAGATGTGTGGGCACGTGAATGTTAAGTATTGAAGTGCTCCGACCAAGCTCCTGTATAACGTACCATCAACTTTACCCCCGTATGTGAGCCTATTTTGGAGTCAGTGTCGGCCGGCGTAGACACGGGTTTGCAATTTTGCATGTTTGCCCGTGCGATAATGTCGTGAGCATGTGTTTCCTGAGAAAGAAATAAGCCCCCGTTTTCCTGAGATCCGTCATGGAGAACTCGGTGGAGAGGGATTGAATGATATGTGTGAGTAACCTGTCATCAGATGCAGTTAGAATAATGTCATCAACATACAATAAAAGATATGCAACATGATGTCCCTTCCGATATACAAAGAGGGAGGAGTCACAAGTGGTGCTGGGAAAACCACAAGAATGAATGTATGTAGCAAAACGGTGGTACCATGCTCGAGGTGCTTGTTTTAGCCCATAAAGTGATTTCCTGAGGTGACATACATGTGATGGTTGTTTCTAATCGACGAATCCTGGGGGTTAAAACATGTATACAGTCTCATTTAAGTCACTGTGAAGGAATGCATTCTTGACGTCGAGCTGGTGGATGGGCCATGCCCGGGAGACGACAATGCTAAGGACCGTGCGAATAGTCGTAGGTTTGACAATAGGGCTAAAGATGTCAAAGCAATCTATACCAACCTGTTGTGATTTGCCATTAACTACAAAACGGGCCTTATACCTTTGCAACGACCCATCTGCATGAAATTATGGCGATATAGCCACATGCAACGTATAATGTGAGCATTTGGAGGTCTAGGTACCAACTCCCACGTGTTATTTTCTATTAGGGACTTGTATTCATCGGTCATAGCCTCGTGCCAACAAGGATCGGAAAGAGCGTGTAGGTGGGATTTGGGAAGAGGGAAGATAGGTGGAGGAGAGGTAGTGTGGAGGTTTAAGGGGAGTTTGGGTTTAGTAATTCCCGCTTTAGACTGGGTTGTCATCGGGTGAACAAAGGAAGTGGGGTGCGGGTGTTGGGGTATCAGTGGGGCAGTTAGGTTGGGCGGTTGGTCGGTGGTAGGTTGTTGGGATGGGGAATGGGACGGTGTGGATGGTGGTTGGTGGTGAGAGGTATTGGTGGGTGAGGTGGGTGAGTTGGGCGAGGGAGGTTGTGTAGTTGTTGTTACTGAAGATGGGGATGTAGGGTGAAGGGCTTGTTGGTTAGCAATGGGTTGAGGAGGTGGTGGGGGGAAGGTGTTAGGATGGGTGAAGATGGGTGAAATGTCAATGTCGAGGAAAGAGTAATTTTGGGCAGAATGTTGGTGGGCGTACGAGAAAGAAGTCTCGTCAAACGTGACGTGACGAGAGAGGATGACCTTGCCAGATGATAGGTCAAGGCATTGGTAGCCACGGTAGTTGGCCGGGTACCCAAGGAAGACACATCGGGTGGAACGAGTGGAAAGTTTGTGAGGACGAGTGGCGGTTTGATTTGGATAACATGCATAACCGAAGACACGAAGATGATCATATAAGGGATGGTTAAGGTAAAGGGCGGAAGTTGGGTGTTGTTTTGGAGAAGTTTGGTGGGTAGAATATTGTGAAGGTATGCGGCGGTGTGAAGTGCCTCAACCCAAAATTGTGGGGGTAGGGAGGCATGAACGAGAAGGGACAACATTAGATCATTTAGTCTACGGATCATGTTTTCCGCCTTTCCATTTTGTTGGGAGGTTTGTGGACACGAGAAACGGAATTGAAGGCCATGTTTGGAAGCAAATTGTTTGAATTGGGAGTTGTCAAATTCACTGCCTAAATCACATTGAAAAGATTTAATGGGACGGTTGAATTGAGTTTTGATTAAGTTGTGAAAATGTGCAAATTTTGTTATCGTTTCAGATTTGTATTTTAATGGAAACACCCAAACATAATATGTATAATCATCGAGTAAAACCATGTAGTATTTGTAACCCGCTTTGGATTGTACGGGCGATGTCCATAAATCACAATGAATGATGTCAAACGGTAATAATGTAAAAGAACTAGATAAAGAATAAGGCAAGCGTTTATGTTTGATAATTGACACGAATGACAAAAATGGGAACAACTTGTCTTATTACAAGAAATAAAATTACGAGAAAGCAAAAAATTCACTACGGTAGACCTGGGGTCTCCAAGTCGATCATGCCAATGAGTTGAGCTGGAGGTGGTAACAAATGCAGAAGTAGGAACACGAGTGGGGGCGGTGAGAGGATAGAGATGACTGTCACTGTTGTGACGGGTCAATATCTTCCTAGTCTTGAAGTCCTTCACAGAAAAGCCAAATGGGTCAAATTCGACAGTGACATTATTATCGGTTATGAATTGTTTAACTGAAGTCAGATTTTTGATAATATGGGGTGTGTGAAGAACATTGTTCAACCGAAGGTGCAAGGGGGATGGGAGGTTGATATTTCCCGATCCAAGTATGGGCACTCTATGGCCATTACCGACAAATATGGACTTAATAGAATTAACCGAGGAGTTAAAGACTATGCATGGGTCGGGGGATAGATGATGTGAAGCGACTGTGTCCATGTACCATTGTGTGTCTCCATGCTCTACAGACATGGCTTGAAAAGCTTCACCAAGGTACGTGGGTTCCAAAGGATTGAAATCTGTATTGTTGGCCTGTGGAGAATTCTTGGACTGATGTGGCCCAGCACGCCTGTTGGACCGTGGCGGGTTTGAGGCCTAAGGAAAGGCAGACCATGGGGCAGTGGGGTAGGCCCACCCAAGTTTTGTGACACCCTACACATATCCCATATCGGCCGTGGACAGGAGAGATTCCTGGTTCATAAGGAATGTCTGGCCTCTAATATCAACAACGCGTTTTGGGCATATTGGCTGTGGATGACAGGAGAACTCCACAGTTAAGATGATCAGGTGGGAGCAATCCAGGGATGGGTGACCTCCCTGGGAAGTTTTCACCCGGGCAACCAAAAGCAAATCCACGAGCTCATCATGGGCAAAGCGGACAATATTGTTGATGCAAGGGGCCGGGTGTTACAAAATGGTATCAGAGCCACTCTTGTGCCGTTCGGGGTGTGGGACATACCTCACTAAGGATGGTGACTTCTCGAGCTTATCAAGGACAATGAGTCCAAATAGGGGGTGCTTGTGACACCCTACACATATCCCACATCAGCCGTGGATAAGAGAGATTCCTGGTTTATAAGGAATGTCTGGCCTCTAATATCAACTAAGCGTTTTGGGCGTATTGACTGTGGATGAGAGGAGAACTCCATAATTAAGCGTGCTCAGGTGGGATCAATCCAAGGATGGGTGACCTCCCTGGGAAGTTTTCACCCGGGCAACCAAAAGCAAATCCGTGAGCTCCTTGTAGGCAAAGCGGACAATATTGTTGATGCGAGAGGGCGGGTGTTACAGATTGAGTGGGGTAAGGGCATGGCGGTGGTTGAGCCCACCAAGGGGCCCAGTAAGGAAGTGGTCCAGAAGCCCAAGAAGGTTGATTGGGCCCGGTTTGCTGGACTTGAGGAATCGACCGAGAGATATGGGCACCGTTTGGTCCGCGGGTTGGTCAAGGCCTGTTGGGGTGTTTCTGACCAGAATGAGAGCATGACCCCCGTTGTGGTTCGCGACGGTGTAGCAAGACAGGGGATGACAAATCGTGCGTGGTGGCAGCGGCGATAGGTGATTGACAATTATCACGAGCCGATTGACGTTGCTCCTCTAGTTGGACCATGTTGCAAGTAGTCTCCCAAGAGGAAAAACCACGTATCAACCGCCTTGATCTATCCCTATAGATCTTTATTCCCAAAATATAGACGGCTTCACCAAGATCCTTAATGGAAAAGCAGCTTCCAAGCCAGGTTTTTACACCTTCCAAGGTTGGAATGTCATTTCCAAATAGTAGTATGTCATCAACATACAATACTAGGAAAGTGATGATACTCCCACTAGCTTTCTTATATAC
>BJCM01069887.1:0-25087 GCA_018326385.1 Flaveria bidentis
TTTTAGTTCAACCCATCTTGACCCATTCTTAAATTTCCCCATGTCCAACATAACCCATGAGGTCATTATGAAAAACCCATATGAACCTAAAATTTGATATACATGTTAGCTTTGTCGGGTATACTAATTGCACAAGCAAGGGCAGTGGTTTTGATTTTGCTTGTGTGCAAGTCACGGGCATGCACAAGAGTTCAAACATTTAAACCCATCGAAGCATTTACAATAGTTTCTCCATCTCAACCCCCATATTTATACTAAAATAATTTATTTTTTACAATCTATTTCAATTAAATAATATTTTTTAATATTTTTATCATTACATTTTCTCTCTCCTCCACCCACAACCACTTTTAAAATATTAAAAAATGTATGCGAGTTGTACCGTGATTTCTCATATTTCCTCAAATATAGGGAAATGTGGTAAAATCCCCATAAATATTATTTCTAATTTACTTACAACCACTGACAATCATCCTCATAATATAGGACACACACTCATATCGAAAATAAAAAACCCCGGCCATTGTGAATGCTCTCAAACTGCATTTTGCAAACCTTTAACGTATGTGTAGGAGTTGGGTAAAATTTAACTAAAGATGCATACCAATCACGTTGGATCATTACTTGTAGACTACTTCAAGATTTATTCACCCTCCTACGTCGTACAACTTTCCACCCAAATTCTCTCAACCTTTTGTTTTCCAAACGCATCACTTTGATAGTTAATGTTTCATTCATCATAGCTCAATTTTAGATGTATGTTAGTCTGTAGTAAAACTCTAGTCAATTATGCAGTTCACAAACCTATATTTGATAATTATAATGATAATATTTATATGTATATATTTATTTATGTTTTAAAATTAGTGAAAACTTATTTCCTTACCGAAATTTGTAACATTCATTTGCTCTCAAGTTTTTATAACTTGATTGAGTTTACAAATTCTTTGGGAAAAGCTTAATATTGTAAAATGAGCTGCATTATATAACATAATATAATGTAATACGACCTCCACCGTTTAAAATTTGGTTTTAAAAAAGTTGTCGTAAAGAACTTTGGTGTTATAAGCTAAATAGTACAACCGGATGAGATATGTGATGTTATTTTATGCATCACATATGTATTAAAACTTTCATCATACAAATTAGTGGGTAGTATTATATATATCATGTCCATTTGACTATTTCAAACATCACCACAATGCCATGACGATCTGTATGATCGACGAGAATCAATACGATGCAGGGAAAAAGCATTATGGAGCTTTCACGAGAAAAGTGACATCTAGCGATATAACACAGTCATCCCCAAAAGACTATAATATAATTCATCCATCACAACACACACACACATACTCTCTCTCTCTCTCTCTCTCTCTCACTCGCATGACTTTACGTTTTGTCATTTACCGTAATTATCCAAACATTTCCTCCGACCAATACTTATCCTCATGGCCGAGGATGCCCTAAGAGAAAATCTTATTCATCTGGCAAGAGACGTATCCACTATGTCAGGTTGCTACTAAAAAATAACTGTTTTTTTATTGTCCAAACCTTATAATATAAAAAATATGCGGTTAATATATTAAATTTATTACTTTTATTATGACCACTGAATATTTCCCCCTCCTCCACCAGAAAAATATAATTCTAAACAATGAATACATCAAAAATTCAATTCTATCACCAAAAGACCATCAGCCATACCACTTAAAATCAATATCAAGAATAGAGGTTCAGTGACTGTTTGATTGATATCGATGTGTCAAACGAGTCATGTTTACGTGATGGTGGGTCCAACCAGGCACGAACCATAAATATTTATATGTATCAAAAACGAACTTAATAAATAACATGTTAGACATATGAACCCAAACACAACACTAAAATTCACATGTGGACATGAAAATGACCCATGTTCATATCTTTGTTTCATGTGTTCGCTGTAGGATTTTGATCTCTTCGGTTTCGAGATGCCATTTAAATTCTATATTTTAATAATAAATATATGAGTAAATATCATAAATAAGTAAATAACCAACATAATTTCTATATTTTCTCAAAAAAGTCTTGTAACAATTTTTTACATATAAAACAAACATGCCTTTTGTTTTGTTTGATAGACTCCTTTTAACAATTTTTTGAATATTAAAATACCTTCACTTGGTATATTTAAACAAAATTGTAAAATTTTAAAATAATTTGGAATTAGTACATTCGATTGTTTATTTGTTTGTACTTTCTTCTACTCTTGTAACCTATAATTTTCTTTAATCCAAAACAAAAGAATTGAGATAGACATTGAAAAGACATAATAACTATTTAACACCTAACAAAATTTACGCAAACGATTTCAAGTTGCTCTAAAATATTTTGTATTTGTTCAAAGTTAATAAGTGGATGGATTTTAATGTTTGAAACTGTTTAAGGGATTTTTATAAAACAAAATAAAAAGTATTTTGGATTTTATATGTAAAAATTATTAAAAAAATTATGAGAAATATATTTATGATGCTTTTTCATTGTATTTGCCGTAAATACATTT
The DNA here is from genome assembly GCA_018326385.1 of Flaveria bidentis. Lineage (NCBI taxonomy): Eukaryota > Viridiplantae > Streptophyta > Magnoliopsida > Asterales > Asteraceae > Flaveria > Flaveria bidentis. The sequence goes on from BJCM01069887.1 coordinate 2,546, forward strand.
TTATGTAAGTTCTACCATTTATATATAAACTTATCTCTATTATACTGGAGGTTGTAAAAAGAGGTTTCGTTAAAACTAAAAATACAAATTAGACCACATTGATCCTACTAGTAAAAAAATAACAGCATATTTGATTCCTAGTTCGAGTTTCTTAAATTTGAGAATTAACTAGACGTGTTATAGATACACGTAGATGTGATATTTGGACACATTGCATATGGGCATTGACTAATAGGGTCATATCTATACTTATTCATAAAACAATAACTTTAGTGTCACATGTCATTCTCTTAACCTTTTATTTTTTTCAATTCCCGTCTAAATATGTATGTGTTCTTAATATTAGTCTAAGTTCATTTGATTAAAAATCAACTTCTTATATAAGAGATATCTAAGTAAAATTTGAAAATTTAACCCTAAACTAGAGCATATCTTTTTTTGGAAATTAAATCATACCCGATGTTTCATCTTTTTTCAAATAATTAATCAACAAAAATTGTATTAATCATTTATTATTTTCTATATCTATAAAATCGATTTTTTGATTGTGTACTCAGTTTATATTTGAATCTTGACAAAAGTTACGAGATATTTTCATCGACTTCTTTCCAATTAGAAGGAATTCATGGGTATCTTTTTTTGGAAATGAAATTATACCCGATTTCAAAATATTTCTCAACCATCCCAGCTTTACGATCATCACGATTTGTCTTTATAAATTCTGATGATATCGTATTTGATAGACTTTACCAACGTTCTCATTTTGGCTTCGGTTTCATTAAGTGTTATACTTGAGCTTTGACCTTTACGATTATGATTTAAATTATAATTATCTACAATTGTGTTTTTTGATTAATATTATTTTACTTTCATTTTTTATTTGAAAATGATCTACTTTAAATCCAACTGTGAAGAGATATTACATGCTTCTACCTATTTTTTTTATGTGTAAAGCCGTATTATTATTATTATTATTATTATTATGTTTGATCAGAATTCGTTTGATATATGTGCAAATTGTTTTAATGTATCTAGAAGTAATATTGAAAATCACACTTTTATTTCACGGTTGACTTTGACACCTTCAGACAACTTTTTTTTAATTTCATTGAACACGGTTTCAGTTAGTAGTGTGTTTTGGAATACCAATAAACAAGAGCCAAGAAGAATCACTAACCAAAGTTGGTTTGTTTATAAACAAGAATCATGGTCAGCTCTATGTTGCATTATCTCGAGTTAAAAGTAAACATAGATTCAAACTATTAATATTAGATAATGATGGAAAATCACAAACAAAACATCAAATGTGGTATACAAATAAATTTTCAGAAGTTTATGAATTTGAAATATTATTTTTCGTGTTGAATTTAATTTGTTTATTACTTAAAGTTCTTATTCGTAAATTTGTTTGATTCCATATTATACATTATTTAAGCGTATAAATATTAATAGAGAAAACCTACTAATATTAGATGTAACTAATATTAAAAATTATACATAAAAATCGATATACAAAGTACTAGACTAAAGACCCGTGTAGTACATGGGTTCAATCCTTACAAATTGCTTTTGATTAAAATTATTCGTAAGTCATTATATTATTATTAATACTTTGTGTATCGTTTTTTTATGTTTAACATTTTAAACTCATCTATATCTAATATTAGTAACTTGTATTTATCAATTCTTATAAGTCTAAATAATGTATAATATGAAATGAATAAATTATAAATAAAAACTTTAGGTAATAAACAAATTATATTGAATATGAGAACATTCATAAACATCCAAAAACTTCTTTTGTATACAAAATTTGATGTTTTATTTATAATTTTACAATCATTGTCTTATATTAATAATTATAATTCATGTCTACTTGTAATTCTAGGTAATACAACAAAGAGCTTGATTCAGTGACAAGGACCAAACATACATTAATTAAATAAAAATTTGGACTATCTTTATAAATTTAAATCTTGGGGACCAAACATGCAATTTGATTAAACCATAGGGACCATTTGCAATTTTCTATTTTTTTGACCAAAAACATAAATTTGTTTCATGCTTCCATTAATTTAAACTAAATCAAAGTTTCATTCTTCATAAACAAAAACATAAATCTACAAAGTGATGTAAAAAACCAAAATACTAATTTTATCTTGAAATCAAAATCGAAATCCTTGAATCGTACGGACAACTGCTACTACTGCTATCGAGATTTGTATATATGAGAATTGAATTGAAACTTTTCAGAATAGTTATTATGATTTAGAACTTGGGGTGTGAATAATATAATATAGATAAATGAAAGCGTAGAAGGATCAGTGAGTTGAACTTGAAACGTAACGCGATTTGAGGTAAATCAAAACCATGTAATGCTAAAAAATTGATAGATACATTTAAGGATAAAAAAACTTTCCTTGTAATTATAGCAAAAATTGATTTTATTCAAATGAACTACGACTAACAATAATGATAGAAACATTTTTAGGCGGAAAATCAAATAAATGGAGGTCTAAGAAAATGACAAGTGGGACTGAAGATATTGTTTTATTAATAAGTATAGATTATTAGGAACGTTATAAGTTACGAACATTTTTAAACAACAACAATATTTTTGGATTGAACCCGTGTGTTACACGGGTCTTCAGGCTAGTTGTCTTATAAAATATCAAATTAGTCAATTCATGATTTTTACCAACCCAAATTGTACGTCGCAGCTCGCAATGACAGGAGTCGTAATAAGCCTCATGAACATAATTAGGATTTATGAATATTTTTATTTTAGATTTATAGTTTCAAAATTTAATTTACGTTTATTATGATTTGTTAGTTTATATTATTTTTAGTATAATTATTGCTTTTATAAAACAATTATTTATAAATTAAATAAATAAAACTAAAAAAGTTGAGTCAATAACCAACAGGTTTACCTATAAAACGCTCCATGATAAATTTATTTATTAATTTTTGCGAACAAATAATTTTAATAGCAAAAAAAGCCTAAAATGATGAGTCAATATTATAATTGAGTGTTTATAAAAGTAAAAGTTAAACTTAAAAATTGTTTAACTTAATAATTTATAAAATATTAATGGAACCAATTCATAAATAAAAAATTCAAAAAACTAAAATAAAAAAGAAAAAAAATAAGATTTTTGACTTACGGTCGTAAGCCTCGTTACGACCCCGTAAATTAAAGTCATTACGTCTCGTAACGATTAATAGGGGCCGTAAAAGTTTATAAATTAACTGATGTGATATTTTACGGATCAATACATGCTGTATTTAATGTGTCCGGCTATCAATGATTGTGTGTACATATATCTTAACCCAATTTAAACCTGTATTAAAACTCAAATCAAATTCGAGTCGGAACTCAAAAAGTGATTCGAATTCCTTTCGAATATGTGTTATGCAAACAAATTACGAGAACAAACTAATTAAATATTAGTAAACAATACATTTACATATAAATTAATAGAGAATATGTGTATTTTTTTACAAAAATATAAAAATTATATCTGTTGTGCTAAAAATGTTAGGTCCTGTATGAAAATCGGGAATTTAATTCAAAGCGAGAAAATTCTTTTGGATGCTAACCCAATTTAAAATTTTAAAAGTTATATGAACTTTAAACAACGATGAATCGATTTGTAATAAAACATTTTGTTTTGAATAAATACTTTTCTGTCTTTCTTTTCTGATTTATCATCAGTATTTGACGCGTTTCGGCATTCGATACATAAATAAAAAAAATATATAGTACAAAGAATCAAGTCTTTTGCATTAAGCAATTTATAAAGTCATATGGTAATATGCATGGGCTGAAAAATCACATCAACAATTCAGCATCAATTAAAATTAAAATATGTACATGTCTCTATCCTTTAGACCACGCCCCGTAAGGAAATCCGGGCTAGAGCCAGACGCGTGAGGGTACCGTCTAGGTATCAGTGGGAACACCGCCCCTTCTTTGCTGCCGGCATCGAAAATAAATGGTGAATCATGAGTTATGAGCGTCATGATAGTTTGTGAAGGATGGTAGAGGTGGTGTGGTATCGCAAATGTGTCACATTGCCCTTCTCTTTTGGTAAGGTGAAAGATCACCATTATGCATCGTGTTATACTCTTATAGGTTAGTTCCCGTATAATACACGGATTAAATAAATAAAATATTAAATAATTATTAATAAAAACTTATGTATTATAAAATTTTGTTTGAAGATTAAATATGTTAATAATTACGTATAAATAGCTACTTTAAGTATAATATTTTAATGTAAAACATAATTAAAATTATATATATGTAATAGTTAAAGAAATAATATAATTATGCTATTTTTTTTAACTCTCTTAAATAAATAGTTTAATTTTTAAACATTTGTTTTAAGATTTCTTATAAATTAATTTAATAAAAATTTTGTTTTTTAAAAAATCTGGCTTAAAATTATTCTAGTTGTTTTAATAAAAATGTTTAAATATATTTTACCGGTTTATACTTTAAAAAAAACAAAACTATCTAAAATATTTTGTTTAAAAATTGTTTAGTGTTTTAAAAATGTTCATATTATATAAAACTTTAGTTTCTTGTCATTTAGATTTTAATTAAAAGATGTGATTTCTAATTTCCTTCATAAAATCTATTTAAAAAATAGTTTGATTTTAAAAAAATTGATAAGAGAAAGAACCATAACAGTTAATATTTTTTTTAATAAGAGAGATAAATTTGTGTGAGTATTTAAATTACTATAATACCCATTTGAAGGGAAATTGATTTGTAGATGTCTATAAAAAAACAAGTGTCAAAAACATGTATTAATAGAATGACAAATAATAAAAAAACTTTATTTTATTATACGTTATATATTATATTGTATTATTGTATTATATTGTAATGTATTATTGTACTTTGATTCTACATGTCAATATAAAAGACACTTTGACAAAATTTCTGTTAAACAACTTTCACCAATAATTTTAGTCCATACATACACACCTAAGATTTTACTCAAATTACTCAATGCACCTCTATTATACGAGAGTTCAAATCCAAACATATGCAAGTTTAAAATGTGCGTACACAAGAAAGTATACGAGAGTATAACGATATCTTTAGAAAAATCACAAAATCAATCCGGTACATCAAGTAATAGAGGTATGTTCAACAAACTCCTTTAACAAAATAGCATTATAGTTGTTAAATTTATATGTCATGCTTATAAATATATAATATTAAAAAGCTACAATTAGAAATTTAAAATAGTGATTTTCAATATTCAACCCGTATCCAAAATTAACGAATATCCGAAATTTCAGATTCAGATATTCGTTTTCTCAACAAATATGTATTATTGTAAATAAAAATGACAAATGTGATCAAACCACATGGAGAAAAATAACAATTTACTTTATTGTTTTTTATCTAAAAGAACTTTCGGACATCCAAATTCTTATAAAAATATCCGAAATCATCCAAATTTTCTAATTAATAGTTATCATTTAATACTTTTTTATAAAAATATTTAAGATATCGAAATATCCCGAAAATTTTAAAAAATAACTATCAAAATCCGAATCCGAAACTTCAGTATCTGAATTTTCGATATCCAAAAGTGTGGATATTTTGGATTTTCGAATTCGGTTTCGGATTTGAACATTTTTTAACACCCTTACCTACAATAAAAAAGACATATTTTTTTTAATAAATTATTTAGCGATATGAAAGGACCGACCATGGCGGTTGCCATTTGCAAAACTTATGTGGATGGGACACCCAAAGAAACTTCCGCGTTCCTTCTTCATTTTGTCAATTCTACCTTCCATAAATTCTCACGTTATTATGAATTTCGATAATATAAAACGACTAATGCATAATACATTTATTTGACAATAATAATAATAATAATAATAATAATAATAATAATAAATAAAAATATAGAATGAGGTACCCATTTTTCTTAATTCGTTTAGTGGTGCCACATTACTTGCTATTCTATCTAAATTTTATAATGAAAGTAATATCTAATGGGAGCATATGTATGATGTATCATTAAATATGTTCTAACCTGTGATTGAAAAAATAAACTTTTAAATCGCAACTTACAAAGTAAAAAATGTAGATGTTTTTTTGAGTTGGTGTTTTAAACATGTTTATATTACTCTTAAGTGGCACATGGCATTCTTAAGATGTGGTTGTTTCTTTGGAATGTGCTTAAATCCAAAACAATTAGAATCCAGATTATATTTCTTAATTCTTATACATTTGATTTGAAGAGTTGCTAAGTTACTAATTAGTATCTGAATTTGATATCAATGTATAACAACTGTGTTTAGACGATATATAAACTCGGATATTAGTATGAGTTCGCTAAACTTTTAATTTCACGAAAAAATATCAAACATTATGGCATAGAATAATTCAACCAAATAAACTAGAATCTTATCATCCCATAAACTTTAGACGTTTATAATAAACCAACACAAACCTTTTTCTATATACCATCTACATAGAACTTAAGACTTAATTACTTAAACTACAATGTATACATTCTTTTCTAAATTTTAAACACAAAATTGAATCTTCTTTCTAAAAAACTTTTTGTCTCTTCCACTTGATCAGGTAACCCTTATAAACATCACCAAGTCTAATAGTCCAACGTTATCACATTAAGTAGGTACCAAACAAAACGTTGCAATCATTATGGGACTAAAAAATAGTCTGTTGTTTCCAGGAAGGTGCCTTCTGAGCAATAGAACAATATCATAAGTGATCAACTAATTTTATCTTATGAGTTATGATACCTTAAATAAGTATACAATTAGAAAGGGAAAAACTTAATTGCACACTTTAATATATAGTTTATAACCAATCATAAACTAAAATCACAAAATCAGAGACAAAGGTAAGATAATTTTAAGACATGATTTATCATGGTTCAGTTTATTATGCATGTATGTGAAGAATCAAAAGAAAACTATATTTAAATGGAAAATTATAAGTTCTTATGGACCAATTATATATTTTATAAAAAATTTAATTTTTGGATGTTGTAGGTTAAAGATTATAGTATAATGTCATTTTCATCCATGACGTTTTATTAAATTTGTCATTTCAATCAAAAAACTTTTTTTGTCATTTCAGTTACCGTAGTTTATCAAATGTTGTCATTTCCATCCACTATACTAACTCCGTTAAGTTCTCCGTTAAATATGAGTGTATTTTAGTTTTTTTAACACCCTAATTGTCCAATTAAAACAAAGTTAATCAATAAATATTCAATTAAAACTAAATGAAAAATATAAAGCAACTAGTGAGACCGGACATTTCAGTTCAAAAGTTTTGATTAACGTTAACTAGTTTAGAAACCCGTTTACTACACATGTTGTATGAAAAAATTATTTAATAATTATTTAGTACTATTAAAAATTAAAAAATAATTTTTTGAGATAAAATATGCTTAAAGTTACATATAATTAACCATTAAGTAAATAAACAATAACACTAATTTTTCAAAATTTCGTCTTTAAAGAAGTTTTGCTTTTAAAAAATATTGATTTTTTAAATCTCCAAAAAATTATTAAAATGTTTGTATTAAAAAACTTTATATTTCATATAATTTGGTTTTTAAAATGTTTTGTTAATAATTTTTTGTTAGGTTTGTGTTGTATCATAAAAAACTAAATTAAGTTATTTATTACAACCATTTTAAATTTTTTTTAGAGAGTTAAAAAATCAATATTTTTTAAAAGCAAAACTTTTTTAAAGACGAAAGTTTGAAAATTTATTTTTATATTTTAATTACTTAATGGTTAATTATATATAACTTTAAGCATATTTTATTTTTCAAAATTATTTTTTAATTTTTAATTGTACTAAATAATTATTATTTAATTTTTTTCATACAACACTTGTAGTAAACGCCTAGACGGGTTTCTAACTAGTTAACATTAATCAAAATTTTGAACTGAAGTGTACGGTCTCACTAGTTGCTTTATATTTTTCTTTTAGTTTTAATTAAATATTTTATTGATTAACTTTGTTTTAATTAGACAATTAGGATGTTAAAAAGACTAAAATACACTCATATTTAACGGAAAAGTTAATGGAGTTAGTGTAGTGGATGGAAATAGTAACATTTGATAAACTACAGTAACTGAAATGACAAAAAAAAATTCATTTGAAATGATAAATTCAACAAAACGTGAGGGATGGAAATAACATTTTACTTAGATTAAGATAAGAGTTACTATTTTTTTATGTCTATCAAGTTTTTCTTGAACTTCTTTATACATCCTTTCTTTACAAAAGGTTACACCATAACATTTAATATTTTTTTTATCTCTAATTTAAATATAGTTGAGTTATATTAAAAAAATAATAAAAATGAATTCGTGTTGAAACTTATCATTCAATTATGCAATTCAGTTACTATATATGTATGTAACTTATTATTAAATATATGTAACCCAATTATTACAAATATGTGGTGTTACATATATGCAATATGCCAATAAAGGTTTTTTTGGTTTTTTAAATCATTCTACCCACATCAACTGTAAATTCCGCACTGAAGTTCAATTAATTTCATTTTTTTAACAATCTATAATCCTAATCCCATCTAACTTTACACTTATGAAAATTTAAACTCACGCCACATTTATGGGGCCAATTACTGATGTCATTCATCTACAAGACCATTAACAACTAATTGCATGTTTTAATGAGAGATTTGAACCATTAATCAATCATGAATTCATAATCAAGGATCGAGACAGGATTTTTTGGTTCCTCATGTTTTCGGAATATCATATTAGAAAGATGAAGTGAACAAATTATACAATGGATTATTAATATATGGATGATTTGCTCGCTGTCCATGTTTAAATGTTTGTTTTTAAGGCATAATGTATGCCTACATGCTTTATATTTGAAACTTGCTTAAAAGTCCACGAGTTAGAAAAGATTAATTTTATCTATATATACTTAAGACCAGCCAGTGATTAAAACAATTTATCTAAACTAAAAAATGAAGTATTGGAATATAAAATATAAGCCAGAATAAAAAGAGTCAACAATAAATATGTCATATATAAATTCATTCAATTATTGTGACTTAATATATAGAATGCAATTATATTATAAATCGGTTGTTCTCGTATTGAAGATTACAAATTCAAAGGAAAATCAAATTATGCACACATGAAAGTTAGAAGTAAAATATAAAGATATAAAATGAAAAAAACATGTTGAAATTGTTTCTGGAAGCTAAACGCATGTTACGCATGTATGGTGGCTAATAGGCTATTAGTAAATTTCATTTGGGTTGAAATATTAAATTGGGTGAATGGGTGGTGACCATTAAAATCCGTTTGGGCCTTCATGGCAAAAAAAAGCCCAATAATCATGAAAGCCCGCACACTTTTCTAATTTATAATATACTAAATATCAATTTTTTATGCATAAGATATTATACCTAATGCATAGAGTGTTGCACCTTATGTTTAGTGTTTTATAAAAAAATGATTTTTTTGTTTTAACCTAAAACTATTTTATCTTTTTAAATTTGATCTCACAACTTTTTACTTTCAAATTTACCCCTAATACTTTTTTTAGTTTTTCGCAAATTTCCAATTTACATTTCGTTTTAAGTTTTGTAAGTTAATACTTCACAACTAGCATGTGTGGTTTAACGTTCTTACATCTATTTTTCACGTTTGAAGGGTTTGGCGCAACTTGAGGGTCCTAGATCAACTTGGTTAAACGTTTATATATATTACATTTCGGTCTAATTTATCTGCATTAACACACCACAATTTCAATATTGATAGTCGCTAGCGATGGTGTGACATTATGATGATATTTGGCATGGTTTCACTCTTCCGCGCAACACGGGGGCCTTAATTCTAGTTTATATATATTACTAATTATCAATTATTTGTATATTATGAGTTGTACATAAGCATTAGTTGGTTGTATCCGCTTTTGTTTTTTGTTTTCTTATATAATTTTCTTACTTTTAATTTTTAACCCAATATTTTTATATTTTTTATAACTAACTTTATATATTTTCACTTTCCACGTTGGTTATCTATACTTTTCATCTTTTACAAATTTTTCGCTTTACGTTTCGGTATATATTTTACGAGTTAACACACCACAATGTTCGCGTGTGGTTCAACGTTTTTACGCCTACCTTTTTCCCATTTAATGCCCCCTTGACAATGCGCGAGCCTTAGATCGACTTAGTTATTATCTTTAATGTTTTACGTTTCAAGTGCGGGATTCACTGTCTTTATGTTACTTTCCGTTTGGATTTATTTTTCCCGTTTTAATTTATTTTTTAATACGAATTTTTCCGGTGTTGGTGGTAACTGTTAAAAAGTGTTACTTAATATGGTTTTACGCCCTCGCCGCAACACAAGGAGCTTAATCTATAACCTATAATAAAAGACGGTTTTCTTAAAACATGTGTCATCATTTTTAACATATCAAATGACACGTGTCATCATTCTAACATATCAACAAAATTATTTTCCCGCCTCTCTCATAATAAATATGAAAATTATAAAAATAATTAATTTGACTTTCCTTTTTAACTAAAATTTGTTAAACATTTATATTTATATTTTTGTTTCTTGTCTCTCTCATATTAAATGATAATTATTGTAAATAAGTAAACTAAATTATTACACATCTAAAATATAAATGTACTTATTTTAATAAATTAATAATGCATATTAATATAGAGTAATAATTTCTAATTCATTATGTGTTATAACTTTTTAAATATTCATTATATTTTTATTTAATCAATGGATAATAATATTTAGAAATTAAAATATTCATAAAACTAATAATTTTAATATATTTTATTTATCCACCATTGTAATACATGAATTCTAACCTAGTACTAGTTATATTTGAAAATAAGGAGCAGCAACAGTCAATAGGTCAGGGGGTTATGAACGAAGGTTGCGGTGGTTTGGCTGCCGGGATCGAGAACATCAATCAAGATTGTCAAAAAAGTTTTCTTTTAGTTTAATTTATGTAGTAACTAATTAGTTTGGGTATAAAGTATTATATGGTGATAGTATCTGATTTTTAATCCTCATGGTTGATTGGTATGGTCTAAATTATACATACATGCTATAAATAAATTCTTTACTTTTGAATAGTTTTATGTTAGTTTGTATCAAACGTTATTTTTAAATGATTCATTAGTTCATATATGTTCATGTAGTTTCATTAAAATTTGTTATAAAAATATATGTCTTACAAAAGTAAATTAAAATATACAAATGAACATGTTAAAAAGAAAAAAAAATCATACTTATATGCTTCGATGAATTCCAAAATATGAACAAAAATATATTTTTTTCTTATTCTAGGAGTAAATACTTTTATATAAATAGAATTAATAAGTGAATGTTAATTTCATGTTTGAACATTTATTAAGGTTCTATTTTCTTGTTTTAAATTGAAGGTCACGTGTAGAGTAAACTCAAGCATTCGGATCTCAAGTTGCAAGTAATAAGAATAAAATATATGGAGCTTTTTTTTACTTGTTAGAAATTTTATTTACCAAAATGGGTGTTTAGAAAATTATTTACCAAAATGGGTATTTATTAAAAACTTTATTTTCTCACTCATAATCTTATAGGATAAAAGAAGTTTCTTTAATTAAATAATGTTATTTAAAAAGGGTTAAATAAAAAGTTTCAAAAAAACCAATTTTTAAACCTGTGAGTTTAAAAAAAGATTATTTTAAATGTTTTTAGCTCTTCGTAAATGTTTTCTTAAAATCATATTTAAATACAAATATTATATAGTACAAACAAGTCTAATATATGCATCACACATTTTGTTTTAAATCTATAAGAATTTTATAAAACAACTAATGGATATGTCATAGTTTAAAAATGTTTTTTTATATTGTTTTATAGTTCTTTTATAAACGTTATGTGATCTTTGTACTCTTTTTATCAATAATTCTTATGATTTCTTTGAAAAATTACAAATATTTTCTATAATTTTTGAACATATGCACATTTCTTTAACAAATTTGTAATTAATATAATCGGAAATACACATGTTTTTAAAAAATGATTTATCATGATCACACAAAAAAATCAAAAGGTATATCTTCTGAATTGTGAACATGTATTGATTTTAATATCTTATTTTGTATTCACGTATCTAAGTAAATATATAACATTACAAGTTTAAGTTATTGGTTTTTTATATATTTAAATGAATATGTGAAAAAAATAGATATCTAATAAATTTGACTTAACAATAATAGACAAAAAGAATGCTATATGTCTCAAATATTAATCTCTGTTTTTACATTTAAAATGGTTTTAAAAAACATATGTGAAGAATTAAAAAACATTTTATTTTAAAAGAAAATTTAATTAAAAACGGGAGGTACAAAAAAAAAAGATTTAGGTTTATAAAAGGTTTCCATTTAACCCTCTTTAACATACCATTATTAAATTAAAGCTAGAACTTTTTTTGTCCAATAATATTATAAGTGAGAAAAAGAAAGTTTTTAAAGAAATACCTATTTTGATAAATATTTTTCAAAACACCTGTTTTAGTAAATAAAATTTATAACAACACCATTTTAGAAAAAAAAAAAAAACTCAAAATATATAGGCAGGAGACATTAAAGTTTACCTGGGTTGTGTACCAAAGATGATATGTCAAAGTCCAAGAAGAGCCCACGATTAAAGTACAAACATCATCGCCTCAAACTTAATACATACGGAATTTTTTTTTTAAAAAAAACCTAATTCTTGAAGATAAAAGGAGGCAACAAGCGATGGCAGAAGAGGGATACGGACGGAAATAACAAAGAAAATCTAAACATCATTTTGAATTCAACTTTGGGAGCTACGTTTGAAGAGTAATTTAGAGCAAAGAGTAAGATCAGGAAACAAGAAATAAAGAATTCAAACATTGAATATCATTCAATTTTGTTTCAATTAAATATGAACATGCGTACTGTGTTATGCTTGAAAGTTGTCGTCATATTCGTGTATGTCTGATCTTGATTGACTGCATAACATCTAGATTAGGTTTTGCAAATTAAGATTAATTACTTTGTGTTTTTAATTTTTAACTTTGATTAGAGATAATCTTAAGAGCCTTGTTTGTGATTTGATAGTATTTTTCTGTGTGATACCTTATCTAAAATCTAAGGGTGATATATTTTGCTTAAAACCACATACCCATTGCTTGTTAGGCTTAGATTATACGAGAGCATGTTCTGCCTTTCGTTCGTTGTGTTAGTGTTTTAAAATATTTAGTTGGATTTCCATATGTTGTTCTTTATCTTAGGGTTGGAAAACACAATCTTAAAGATATTGTGGTAGAAAACCTAGCGATGATATTCCATTAGACATTTTAATAAACCTATTTTGTGCTTCACGCATGTTTTTGGTTTTCTTAAATAGTAGCAACATACCTATTTGACTTTAGATTCGTACTTTTAGAGATGGTCATACAAGTTATTACCTTTATGTCATTACATGTTAGTTGGATTCCTACCTAGGTAGTTATTTCATTTATTTGATCATATTCAAGTTTGCAAGTTTGAAGTTTTAGTTTGTTTATTTTAATCGTCAACTTTAGATTAATTAATTTTAGTTAAATTGTTTATTTTGTTTAGTAATAATTACTTAAAATAATCTAGTTAGAAGTTGAAAGAGATTTATCATAGAGAGCCGCCAAAAGTGTCAACGGATCCAAACTTGCTTAAACTTTACTATATCACGACCGGTACACTTGCTGATTGTGTGAATTTTAGTAGGTAATTCTATTTAAAAATAATGTGTGAAAAATATTTTTAAAATAAATTAATATATATTTTTACACATAATTGGTTAATTATTTTTCTATGATCATAATCAAGTTTAGGTTTTGGATTATGCAATTGTATTTAATTTAATTTATAAGCCATGCTAAAAACTTAAACATGTGTTCCACATTTTATATGTACGAATTGATTTCTATTTGTACGACATTTTAGCACGTGTTCTTATTCAATTTTTCGTATTGTTAGGTTAACATGACCGTATTCCTATAGTTGTGATTATCTTTCCTTACAAAGTGTTATAGAAGTTATGCCTATATAACTTCTCAAACTTTGAAACAAGTTATGCTTAGGTGAGCTTTTCAACTAGGTGATTTTCATTAGTGATATCAATTTGAAACCTTAAATGTTTACTTAGTTTTGTATCTCATGGTTTCATGCTTGTTTGTTTTTTTTATTAAATTGCATTTAAGCGAATCAAAGTTTAAGAGTTAAAGATATAAGTAGTTAGTAAACAACAAAAAATATAACATTATCAACATGCTTCTCGTAGATATGACATATAACATACACATGCTACCTAGCTTAGTTAGATTTTTGTATGACCTTAACAACAAGATCATCAATTGTATTTCAAACTAACATAGATATTATTTGTTAAAAAGCACACTTTTGAAATTTAATATGATTAAATGTAGTATAAGATAAGTTATCATGTAAAATTGAGAGTAATAAGTTATATGTATATGTTAGGGGTGTATATAAGTCAGATGTGTAAATAAGTTAAGCAGAACCCGAGCACATCTACTTCAAGAATCAAGCTTGACTTGTTTAATTTAAGAGAGTTCGAGCTAAACTCACCTCGAGCTCTATGTTCAAAATTGGAACTTACCTTGTTGTCAAGCTTATTTGGTTCAAGTTTGATTTGTTTATATTTGTTAGTAACTATGCATAGTCCGAGACTAATATGATAAACTAGTTTAGAAATATTGTAGAACAGCTTGTGTCCATCCAAAACACTAGTGTGCCTCTAAAGTTTAGTGCAAAGATATCTTAACTTATTTATTAAGCTTTGAAGAAAACTCTACAGAATTGTGACTAACATGTTGAACTCAAACCGCAAATGTGACACACCAATTGACATATACAATTTGTGCAACACAAACATGCGAACATACAAGTACATGTGACATGCAAAAGCAACCTAATAAGACAGTGCAACAAACTAAAGGTTCCCAATAAGGTCGTGGGAGAGGTCTGCTTCACGATACGCCCTAAGAAGTGATTTTGTTGTAGAATTACCGAAAAGCAGCAATGAAATGGCTATTTGTCACTTTCCACAAGGAAAACGATTTCACTCGACTTCATCTGGTTGAGTTGCGCTCACCATGATATTATCTATATCAATGAATACACTTATGGGTAAAATCAAACATAACATCACTCAAATCCAATTGATCCTCAACAAAAGACTTTGGAAAACCCCTCATTTGAAGCCATTAGTTATTGTAAGCCCAATTTCCTTCATATTTTTTTTAAACAGCCAACAAATAATATAAAGCCCGGTTACCCGGGTAAACTCATTTATGAAAAGTCACCACGCTCGCAAACACAGACAGCGTCACCATTCCAAGGGAAATCCACCATTCAATGGCCCACTTCCGCGAAAGGTCAAACCCATTTGCGAAAGGTCACTCACTTCCTTCATATTAATTTGCGCTACAGAAGTTATGAAAATATAATCAAATACATAATGCCTATTCACATATATATTATACGTTATAAAAGTTTAAAGAAATCTCACATAAACACTAAGGTGTTATATTTTCAATAATATATTGTTTAATAAAATAGATATTTAAGAAAGTGTACATCAAAGAAGAATTTTCAAGCTACCGATTAAACCCTCCGCGACCACAGGGCAAGTGGAACCACAACAGCGTTAACTTCCAATAAGTGTCTCTGTTTGCAACAAGGTAACAATCGATCCTCATGATCTTTTTATATATAAAATCCAACAATCGAAATAACTTCCAATCAGTGTATTTGCTTTGATATGTTGCATCTTTAAAACCTACTGAATAATATAATATTAATTAAGTTGTGTCAATGCTAGTTGATTTTTTCACGAGTTTATAATCATAAAGAAAAGAGAATGACTCGTAGTCATAGGCAGTGGTGGAATCAGGAATTATATCCTATGAGGTCACTATTTTTTTATGATTAGATGAAACCACAATTTTTTCGATTCATCCGATCTATTTGGGTCGGGTCGGAACATGTCAGACATCATTAAATTGCATTAATTTTTTTAACAAAAATACAATAGTTGTTCACTACACGTTTTTATATTTTAAAACCATTAGGGGGTGGATCAGGTGCCTGAAGTGAAATAGAATTTTGAGGCATTTTTTTCAAAAGCCTAACATATTTTTCAATTCTTATGTCTAGTGATTTTAATCCCCATGTTGCTAAGCCTTAATGTCTAACTGGCCACGCTAAATCTTATTGTATTTGAAGTTATAAAAAATACTATACAGTAAAGCACACCACACTGCAAACATAAAACACTAATTTTCTAGTGTCAATTATTAATTGGAATTATTGTAGTGGTAGTTTAAAGTTTTATAAATCTTAGGCTGTCAAGTTAAGTTCTAATCACATGACTATAAAATACAAATCCAACACTAACCAAGATGGAACAAACCAAAGCTATCATGCATAGAGTTTGAATCTATCTATTTCTACTAATCATCTTACATATAAACTAACACCCACCCATACAATCCAAAAGACAAAAAAAATATCATTTCATAAAATTTTCAACTATGAACACAAGTGCAAAAAGATTGCCATGATAAATCAAATGTTTGCATCTATATTTGAAAAAAACCTAGCTTATTGATTTCGTAAATTGTTGAAGAGACCTATTTAATTTAATTCATCAAACATCTTATAGGCATTTCACATAATACAGTAACTATAAACATTCAATTCATCGACTCTAACTAACATTCATGTTTTGAATATAACCAGGAATACCTATATTGACAATTTAAACAAGTTAGTTGTTTACCATCTTCCTCAATTTAATCCCTTATGACTAGAAAAGTATGACAATAAATAAAGAAACTAATTTAGAAAACTAACCTTGAATCTTGAATCTTGAAAGCTTGAATAGTTAAAAACTTCAATAGGCCGCCGGTCGTCGGGATTGATGGCAACCACTAGCACAGGGCAGCAGGCGGCTGCGGGTCGATGTGGGTGGATGGCCGATTGGGAGCAACCGAGCAACAGGTTGGAGATGGGCAGCAGGTCGATGGTGGTATTTAGGGCTAGGGTTTTAGAATAGGTAAAAATGGGTAAATTTGTAATTTTACTTATTAAATATTGAAATTAAAAAAAGAGCTGCAGAAATTGCAGGTTACTAGGGTCAAACCCGTGACCTCTATCTCATTTACACGCGCATTGAACCAGTGAACCAAGAATAGATTTAAGTTTTAATGTGAACCTAAAAATACTAATGGGTTCACATCCAGGAAAATTATGGGTTCACACAAAAATTCGGTATTATATGTTATACTACCGACTCAAAAACCAATGTGGTCACTTGACCCGTTGTCTTGGGCATATATCCGCCCCTGGTCATAGGTACGTTAAAAGTAATATTTTAAAGGGTTCGTTGAAAAGGTCATTAACGGGAGTAAGAGGGTGGAAATGTTAGTTTAGCTTGAATATGATTCATTCACAGAAAAAATCATTGTAGAGAGTTACTCCTTCACATCGATTAATTGATTGGTCGGACTTTATGAGAGTAATTTTGTAATTAAAAAAGGTTGAATTTGTTATAAAACTAATATTTAATACACATAAATAAGAGTTAACCCCTCTTATAGTAAGATTTACGAATTTTTTACTAAATGAGCATAGTTATGAAATATATTTATCAATTTGGTTCAATTTGGTTTACTTTAGAAAATATTTACCAAAATAGTAATTTTTATTGCTTTTATGTTTAGCTAATCCGTCATTTATTTTTGTTTTTTAACCCCTCAAATAAATAAGTGAATGTTAAGTTCAACATTTATTTTACCTCTATTTATGTCTTTACAGGACTAAAAAGTGCTAATTAATTCATCAACTATGCTTGAAAATACATCAATAATGTAAAAAGTCTTTTAGCAAATTACATACAAACACAAGTATGAAAAGATCCATATCAAATGCACCAATTAAACAATTCCCAATCTTTCAAAAAGTAGCAGATATCCATAAATTTTATTCGTTCCAAACACAATACAAATCCAAATATTCATCTTTTTAGAATATCAAATACAAATAAAAAAACTAAATAAAGTCGATCTGCTAGGAATATCAATATCAAATACAAATTAAAATAAAATATCATACATCTCTACCCGCTTAAACATCCATTCTTCTAGGCTTGGAGGGACATTTTGCTCGATTATAACCACTTTGTTTACAAATTTCATAAGGTTTTTCTTTTTCCCTTCTTTAATGTCCATTTCATTTCGTAGTCTTGTTGAGCGAGGGCGGCCATTTGTATCTCTTTTCAACTCCGAATTCGGAAGTAGTTCTTTAATAGAAAGTGGTGACCAATATGCTTCATGAGGAAGTGGAGAAAACTCCGATGACCAATTAGCACAATAATTAACAATCAAGTAACATTTATGGACGTATTGCCAAGTGTTAAAAGAAAGCTTGGCACGTGCACTTAAAACATGAGAACATGAATATTTAAATATATCCCACTTACCATAGTGCAAGTTTTTTGTTCCAAATTGATTACTTGAACATTTTTCCCCTTTTGAGTTATTACCTCAAATATTCCTTTTTGTCGGTTAAAAGATCTTAAAGAATGTGCACCGGTTTTTGACATTAAAGCTGCTTGTTTTTGCCACAACATGAGTATACATATCTCTGTTAGCTTGAGCACTAGACCCCATAGGACGTCTTACATCAAAATAATGAACCATTCTATAAAATGTAAGTTGAACTCACGAGGTGATTGGTAAGAAACGATCACCTTTAAGTATGCTATTGAAAATCTCTGATAAATTTATAGTGAACAACCCAAATCGCTTTCCACAATCATATGAAAGTGTCCATTTTTCAAGTGGATGTCCATTAAGCCACTGACGTGCTTGCAGATTTATTTTCACAATTTCTTTCATAATAGAGTTGAACTTTCGAACTTGATTCTGACTCCCATCACGGTAAGCTAGAGCTTTTAGTTGTGAATTGTGAAATTTATCATTAAAATTGTTAATGAAATGCCTTAAGTAGTATCTATGAAGACATTCAAAGTGTGAGTTGCAAAGTCAATATGATGAAGGTTATAAATAGAATATTTTAATAAATAATACCTGTGAAAACCACGTGGCTCTGACCAAGGAGATCCTTGCTCATTAACCGCCTTTAGAATTCCCATATGTCGATCAGATATTAGACACAACCCTTCACAATCTTTTACCATGTGTTTCTTGACATGAGAAATAAACCAACTCCAACTAGCATAAGATTCATTTTCAACAATAGCAAATGCAAGCGGTAATATCTGATTGTTGTCGTCAACTCCCATTGCAATCATCATCTTGCCTTTATACTTACCATACAAATGTGTGGTGTTAATGCTAATCACAAGTCAACAATGCTTAAATCCCTTAATAGAAGGAGCAAATGCCCAAAACACACATCTGAACTCCACTTGATCTATACTAGTTTGTCTTAAAACAGACCATTCAACGATGGTACCTGGATTGAACGTTTGTAGTGCATACAGAAACTTAGGCAAAATAATATAAGATTCTTCCCAATCACCAAAGACATGTTCAATCGCCTTTTTTTTCCTTTCCATACCTTCTTGTATTAAAGAGTATAGCCTAACTTATCAATTACTTCAGATCTCAAAGCAGTAATTGAAATAGAAGGTTTCTCTTTTATAAGGTGTTGAATTTCTTGAGCAATCAAACTTGCATCTAAGTTTGGATGGTCTTTACTAATCATATAATGCAAACACGTATGTGGACCGACATACTTTGTGATTTCAAAAGATCCATTATGTTTACGTTTACATCCACGAAGTTTCCATTTGCAATATTTTTTATGTAGCTCACATCTTATAGACCAAATGGTTGGATGTGATTCAACAACCTCAAAATGCTTATGTTTCTTGATATTTTAGAGATTAATAGCTTTAATAAATTCTTCCTTCTCATTAAAAAAATCTTTTCCCAACTCACGAGTGAAATCACTTTTCGTCTCAGAATGTGGTATAATCCAATTGTCATAAATTGTTAAATTAGTGTCCTCTAAATTGGTGTATGTTAAAGGTACTTCAGTGTTACCATTTTATGTTCCATCTTCATTGGTTTGAGTTTCATCTCCGGTGGCGGAGCTTGAACATCTCCGTAGGGGGGGCGGGGGCGAAATTAAATTTTTTTAGGAGGGTGAAGGCAAAATTAATTTTTTTTAGGGGGACAAACACGATATTTATATAAAAATTTACACTACCGTGCCAAAAATTAACACTACCGGCGAAAAAAAGAGGCCCCCCCGGCCCTCACTATCCTTCGCCCCTGTTCATCTCTAATTCCAAATTCTTCTAACTCATCATCCGTATCACTTTCAATCTCATCTCCAATTCCATCTTCTAATACGTCTTCTACATCATCATTATTTACAACAGCATGTTGAGAGATCACGTTAAAATCCTCGTTTTGAATCATATCTGGAATTGCATTAACCTTTTTCACACTGAATGAAAATGTAGCTAACATAAGAGATGATAAATCATGATAATGCTAATGATAAAAACAAAATGACAATGCAAGGAAATAAACAATCTAACTTGAACTTATTTGAGGTTGTTGCATTATATCAAACCAAATCACAGAATAGTGTATAATTTCACTTGAACAATCTGAGTAAATCATAAGAAAATTAATTAGTAGGAAATTTGAATTGCAGAACTAAAACTAAAGCTTTGATAACATAAATAATATAATATACTAAAACCAAACACTAACAAATCGTATGGTGGAGAATCAACAACCAAAACTTGAATTAATACAAAAGATGCAACAGGAATCATATGGCGGAGAATCAAACATAAACAATCAAACTAATAAATAGACGCAGCATGGCTCGTATGTCGAATCGAAGATGAAAGACAAACCTGGTGAAAATCTGTCACATCCTCAATTTCCACAAACAGGGTAATACCGCTAGGCGCGTGACATACCAGGATCTTAGCCATTAGTTACACCAAACGACACAACAAGTACTAAAACATAATTACTCATTTAAAATAAAGTTTCCCAAATTCCAGAATTTAATATGAAAACATAAAGTAAATGCGGAAGCGAAATAATACGTAATTTAAATGGCGCAAACACGCGCAAAAACCAAAAAATATAATGTGTAGAAAAATGCAAATGTCTTTGTTAACCCAAATGAATGATGAATGCTATGATGATCCTAATCGTGCTCGTTCAAGAACCTGAAAGAAATATGCTAAAGTGTTAACACAAGGTTGGTGATCTCACATGTTTTGATAAATAGAACATAACAGTAAACTGTAACACCCAGTTATTTTTTTAAAGTCAAAAGAAGAAGAATAAAGTGAAGAAAAAGACAGAAAAAATATTTTGCCCAAGTTAAGAGGTAAACAGTTTCAAAAGGACAAAACTTTGAAAAAGTTGGTGAATGAAGGTGATGGCCGCCCACTCTTGCACATCACCTTTCTGCTTACGGATTCTAGAGAGAGAAAGTGCAGAGTTTTCGGGTTTTGAAGAAGAACAAGAAGAAAGATTCGAATTCATGGTTTTAAGTGTTCTTAACTGGCCTTGCCTCGGTTGTATGCTTATGTGTGTTGTGTGTGTTCGGTTGTATGTTTTTAGTGGGTTTCTAGGTGGTTGAACTCAAATGCAAATGGGTTTGGAAGAAGCCATACTCAAGAGCTGCAAAGGTGAGTTCTAGAACGCCTCTTTTACATGTTTTAACTGATTTTGGGGCTGGGAATGCATGAATGTATGTTTTATAATACTGGGTTTTATACCCGTATGTTTGAATGTGTGTATGATGATGTTATGGTTGTGTTTCTAAGGCTTAGAATGTAAGATTTAAGCTTAGATCATGAAAGATGAGATTTGGGGACTGAATCTGATGAATAGTGTGCCCTAGGCTGCTCATGCGCCCAAACAGTAGTTCACACGCCTAAGTTTAGAGAAAACTGCTTAAGTGTTGGCAAATGCGGATAAAAGTCAATGCGGATGAAAGTCAATGCGGATGAAAGTCAATGCGGATGGAAAGTTAATGCGGATGAACATTGACTAAATGTGGGAAATGCGGATGAGCATTGTGTAAGGCCCCGTTCCCGGGACGCTTACAGCTAGATCCTCATCGCACATAAAACATATAATTACATTGTATTTCATAAAGTATCGCAGCGGAAACATTTAAAAATGACATTTCATTTCAATATAGTAGCTTTTGCAAAATAATACATCGTTACTCGGTTACAAAATACATTGTTGCATTATATCACAAAAGCATTACATAAATGGATGCCATCCCAAAAGAGCTGAGTAGCCACCTCGTGCCATCCTCAGCAATCATTACCTGCCAACTGGAAACAAATCAAAGTCAGCGTTGCTGAGTGAGTTCTAGTTTTATAAAATAAAACATACTTTTCTTTCGT
>BJCM01069893.1:0-14999 GCA_018326385.1 Flaveria bidentis
GATGTGTGAAGGATCACATGAGTATTTGGGTTAAAATGATTTGCGTCGTATATTTATTTATTCTATGACATATCTATTAAGATAAGATTATACTAAAACTTATATTTAATTTGAAAAGTCTATAATAAGGTTATATTAAAAATTATATTTAATACATTTTATTATTTTAAGTCAACTGGGCTTTACATGTCTTATTTTATGTTTTAAGTATAGTACATTTTGGTTATGGTTTTAAATACGTTAAATTTTTGTGTTAATGTGTCTGCTCATAATGTCAAATATCAATTTATTGTATCGAATAATTTTCATCATTAATTATTTGTATTTATCATTGTGTTTTACATTTTAAATTATGTTGTGTTATTTTTATTATTGTTTTTATATATTAGAGTGAATTGTTATTTTCCTCCCTATGGTTTGATTATATTTGTCTTTTTCATCCAAAAAGGTTTTTCTTACATTTATCTCCCCAAGGTTTGAAATAATTATTTTCATCCAAAAACATAAATTTCGTGGTAAATTTTTTATTAGAAACACGTAAACATAAATTAGGATTTCGTTTTTATAAAATAATTGACGTAAGTACCTTTTTAACGATTAATATTTAACATTTTAAAATAATGGAACTAATATTTTTGGATGAAAATAACAATGTTTCCTAAACCTTAAAGAGTCAAATGCAAGAAAAAACATTTTTGAATAAAAATGATAAATGTAACCAAACCATAGGGAGAAAAACAGAAATTCACTGTATATATTATATAAACTTAGGGAAGGGTTACTAAGAAAATCATTTTTGACAATGGTAATCTATGGTTAAGATCATACAATGGTAAAATTGTAAATAAATGATGTTTAAAATATTTAAATATAAGCTCATGAAGGTATAATAGGTTAAACATGTTTATAAATTATATAAATTATATGAAAACTTTTATTTATTTAATTAAATCCTTAAAATCCCTCACTATCTCTTTCTCTCTCTAAATTTAAACCAAAATTTTCTAACTTTCTTCAATTCACTTGTTTGTTTTTAGTTTTGTCTCATATTTGCTTGTGTTTTTAAAGATCATTATAGTGTGTTACTAGTTTTCTTTTTGATATGTTAAGTGTTTTAAAACAACTATTCATCATTGTGTGCGTGTTATAAGTGACCAACCATTCTAATCAGGCTTGCATTTGGTATAAGAGCATTCCAGTCTCTTGATTGTAAGATTTCATCATCTTAAGATTTCTCACACACATAAAATACTTAACATCTCAAATGACATCTATCACTAAAGCTGATATAAAAACTGGAACCATGACAAAGTCCCCATTGATCACTCCTGAATACTTTGACACTTAGTGCCAACGGATGGAAGGGTTTATCAAGTCACAAGACTTCAGGGTGTGGGACTCTATTGTCTCAGGGCCTTATATACTTAGCACCTCTTCAGCTGTTGTTGGAGGTGGTATGATTTCAACAGTTGTGGCTAATTATTTTGAAAAAGATAGGAAGAGAATAAAAGTTGATTAGAAAGCCATGACAACCTTTCAAATTGCTCTTTCAAACTCCATATGCAGAGGCTTCAAGAAGTATAAAACAGTTAAACAACTATAGGATGCACTGAAGCAGTATGAGGGGTCAAATGAAGCTAAGGAGAACAAGAATGATCTCCTGAAGTTGTAGTTTAAAATTTTCAACAATATTTTAGTTATATTGAGATTGTGCATACTCTAATGGATGTTGGAGTGATCACATATGACTTTATAAAATTTACTTGGGTCTTCTTTCTTATAACTAAGAATGAGACCCTTGAGGTTTTGAAGAATTTCATTAAAAAAATTAAGAATCAATATGATCACAGTGTTAAAACCATAAGATGTGATCAATGAAATGAATTCAAAAACCAAATCTTTGATATATTTTGTGATTAAAAAGGTATTACAAGACAATACAGTGCTCTCAGGACTCCTCAACAAAATAGTGTTACTGAGAGTAGAAACATAACACTTATTAAAGCTGCAAGAACTATGTTGTCTGACTCTAAACTGCCCATCACCTTCTGGACAGAGGCAGTTAACATTGCTTGCTACGTGCAAAATAAATTTTTAGTAGTTAAGACATATGATAAGACTTCTTATAAACTTTGGCACTAGAGAAAACCTTTCATTAGTTTTCTCAAGTCATTTGGATGTTCGTGCACCATCTTGAGTACTAAAGATTAAATTGTCAAGTTTGATGAGAAATCAGATGATGAACATTTTATTGGATACTCTTTTCAAGCCAATGCTTATAGAGTATACAATCTCAGAACTAGAGTAATTGATGAGTCAACCAACATGATTTTCAATGAGCATACTCCAAGTGTGAAAAGTTCCGGTTTTGATTGGCTATTTGATCTTGATTTAGTTATCAACTATATTAACAATTCTTGTGAGCATGTTTCAAGATCTACCGATATACTACCTATAGATGATCCTGATCCAAGATTTGAGCTGAAAAAACCATCAAGCTACACAACTTCAGCTTTAGTTATTACTAATTATGCAAATAAAGTTTCAATCAGCACAACAATGACAAATTTAGTTGATACATCTGAGATGCCTTCAAATTCCAGCTTAGAGACACAACACTCAGATAAAAAAGCTTCAAATGTAGAAGATCATGGTGGTGGTGAAAGTGCAAGAATTTTTTGATGCTGACAACCACTCCATTTAAGACCAACATCAATGATGTCACACACTCATTGGATTAAGTATTTCTTGATATGTGTGTTGATGTGGTGGTAGAAACCTTAATGACAGATCTAAATTTTCTAATTTAGATCTTTTTAAGCAACTTGCTGTAATCCCTCAACTAAGGATTCACAAGTCTCATCCTACCATAAATATTATTGGACATGTTGACTCAGGAGTAAAAACAAGAGGGCAAACCCATGATGCAAATGTTTGTCTTCACTCTTTTTTCTTATCATAGATGAGGCTTTAAAAGATGGAAGTTGGGTTGAAGATATGCAAAAGGAGCTGGTTCAATTCAAAAGGCAAAAGGTTTGGAACCTATGTCATCTTCCTCAAGGGAAGACTACTATAGGAACCAAATGGATGTTTAGGAATAAGAAGTATAATAGAGGACTTGTCATAAAAAACAAAGCTAGACTAGTTGTTCAATAATACACACAAGAAGAATGAATTGACTACACAAATATCTTTGCTCCTACTGCAAAAGTTGAAATTGTTAGGATATTCTTAGCTTTTGCTGCATCCAAGAATTTCAACGTTTATTAACTTGATGTCAAGTGTGCTTTTCTTTATGAGATGATTGATGAAGAGGTGTATGTCAAGTAACCACCTGGGTTTGCAGATCCTGATCATCATGATTATGTTTGCAAGTTTGATAAAACTCTTTATGAGTTGCACCAAGCACCAAGGAAGTGGTATGAGATTCTATCTCAATATCTTTGTCAGCATAGATACAGAAGATGTATTATAGATAGAACTCTCTTCATCAAAGGAACATGGAATGACTTAATGCTAGTCAAGTATATGTAGATGACATCATCTTCGGGTCAACTAATCCAAAGCTCTGCAAATATTTTGAGAAGCTGATGAATGATAGATTTGAAATGAGTGCCATGGAGTAACTCAATTTCTTTCTAGAAATTCAAGTGAAATAAGTTGAAAATGATATCTTCATAAGCCAGTTAAAGTATTTACATGACATACTTAAAAGATTCAACATGACTAAGGTTGCTAAGACACCCATAACAAAAAACCACTCACTCGGACCTGATCTTGAGGGGGAGTATGTGTATGAACATCTCTACAGGACTATGATTGGGTCTCTTATTTACCTCACAGCTAGTAGGCTTGATATCATATTTGCCACATGCATTTGTGTAAGATATCAAGCCAATCCCAAGATGTCACATATAGTCATTGTTAAAAGAATTTTAAGATATCTTAAAGGCTCCTCAACTCTTGGCCTTTGGTATCTAAAGAATACTGACTTTAATCTGTATGTATATACAGATAGTGACTATGGTGGTTGTAATGATGTCAGTTCCTTGGTGGCTGGGTAGTCTTATGGCAATGCAAGAAGCAATTTTGTGTCTCTGTATTAATTGCTGAAGCTGAATACATTGTTGCTGCAAGCTGCTATGCTCAAGTGCTTTGGATTCAGTTGCAGATGCTAGATTATGGATTCAACTTCAAGGAGACTCCTATCGACATAGATAATAACAGTGTCATCTTTATCATAGAGAATCTCGTGCAACACTCAAGGACAAAACACATCAATATCAGGTATCATTTGATTAGAGATGACTTTGAGAAGGGATTAACCAAACTAGTCAAAGTTAACACAAATGAACAATATGCTGATCTGTTCACCAAAGCTTTTGATGAGTAGAGATTTAAATATCTTGTATCAACTATTAGGATGATTAACTTTGAGTAACTTTTCTTAATAACTTAATTATATTATTTCTAAAATCGGTGTGTTCTAAGTTGTCTATTTTATCATCTTCACAAATCCTTGTTTACTCTAGAAGAAAAATCTTTTTAGAAGACATTTCTTAGATTTTTGAAAATTGTGATCTTTTTATTTTTCAGAAGATACGTATTTACCTTCGAATGAAACTCATATCTTAGAAAACAAACAACTATTTCAGTAAATTTACCCTCAGAAGAAAATTTTAATTATCTTCCGTAGCTTAAAATTTTACTTGAGTACTTGTATGTTTTTAAGAACAATTTTCTTCCGAAAGCATTTTAGTCTCGAAAGTTTTATTCCCCTAAGAATAAAACTCTAGGAGTAAAATTCTCTTTCGATACAAAATTTTCTAAACTCTTTGAAATATCTTCCGAAACCATTTTGGCTTCGGAAGCTTTTTATGAAAACTTCTGAAGTAAAATTATTTTCGGAAGATTTTAGACTTCCAAGAAAACTACTTTTTGGGCAAAAGAAAATTACTTTTACAGATGTGAGACCAACATCCGAATTTCAAAGTTTATTTTCTTTCATTAACTTTGTCTAATGTCCATTTTATATAAATATCCAACGGTTCGTTCCTCTTTCACTCTCTTCTTCCTCTATATTGTTCCAAAACCTAAATTCACCCAGAAATTGCCCTTTTCTTTACTTTCTTCATCGTTAAGGTTTGTCAAATGGCCAACCTAAACCATAAAAACGACCCTGATTTCTCCATGCACCTTCACAGGCAACATAATCAGGTTGCTCTATTAATCTCTAAGAAAGATTCTAGTTTTTCAGAGGTTTGCCGCTTTTTAGCTTTGTCAAACTACTTCACTACCCTAACAATTGATCTTACTCTTTATGAGGATCATCTGCTTGAGTTCTGGAAAACCTGTCAAAAGGTTATCATGGACGAGAAAAAAACACTGTCTGCTACGATATAGGGGAGGACAATCTTCATCACTCTACCCATCATCAACAATCATCTTTAGTTGGATGATAAGGAAGGTGAGTTGTACTTCCTAAAAGATGTTACCCACTCCTTCCAGCAGATAGGCTATGAAGGGGATTTCTCTATAAAGACTTTCAGGAAAGGGAATGTCTCATCCCAGTGAAAGTACATGCTTCACGTGGTCATCCATAGCTTGTCCAACAAACATGGAAGTTGGGAGTAGATTCCTGAAGATCTCTCCTTCATAGTGCATGAGATGGTCCAAGGGGTCAAGTTCATGTATTCTTAATTTGTCTATACAAATTTACTTGCAATTTGGACTCCTTAGAGTATTATATGTTTTCAGATTTGTTCAATA
The DNA here is from genome assembly GCA_018326385.1 of Flaveria bidentis. NCBI lineage: Eukaryota > Viridiplantae > Streptophyta > Magnoliopsida > Asterales > Asteraceae > Flaveria > Flaveria bidentis. The sequence continues at coordinate 5,770 of BJCM01069893.1, forward strand.
CATTATTAACTGTGAACTAGGCTCACAGTTGAGAAAACAGGTAATATTCTTAAATTGGGACAGATGAAACCCGACATCTTGAAAATAATAAAGAAGCCAACTGTTGGCTTCTCTGGGGTAGAAACAACTATTGTCTCTAAAATGTTAGAGCTTATTGTTCAAGGTGACAACCTAACAACACAAGCTAGTGTTGAACCCACACCTTCTACCTCTCAGCCACCTAAACAGCCTCAAATCACCCTCACATACCAAAGAAAATCCAAACGAACCACTTAATTAGCTATTCAACTTGTGCAGCCCCCATATCACCACCCACACAGGAAGAAGTGGACACTAGAGCTCCCACTTCTCCCGAGGAGCAAACCACTCCTATCTCATTAAGAATCAATGCTAAGGTTCCTCATGCTCAGCCTGATGAACTCATTAGCCCATCAACCATAAGCCTTCATTCTGAGTCTCAATAGTCAAGTGAACAACCTTCAGGGGAAGGTTACCATCCCCAGCCTTTAGATCTTAACCAATCTATTCTTAACTTTGAATTCTATGATGACAAAGACATGGGATTTAGTGAGTACCATGAGTCTCTTTACTCCTCCTTTACTCAAAGAGAGATGAGTACTCCTGCCTCTCCCCTGTCTAACCCACATCATCCATCCAACATTAAGGTGGATCTTTCTGAATATGTTCAGAAGGTCCATATGGAAGAGCCTCTCACTTTTGCATGTGATCACATCATTAAAACCTCAACCATGACAACTCAACCCATTGACACTTCACTTGAAGCTGTCAGTGAGCAGAGAAAATCCAGCAGCCAAGAACATGATGCTGGTGGTGAGAGTGAGGACTTTGGTCTAATTCTCTCATCATCGAATGATTCTTCTGCTGAAGATAAAAAGAATTTGAGGAAGGTATTCCAAGGGCTATGTCATTCCCACCCCAAGTAACTTCAAACTACATAATTGGATGGATGTATGATGCTGACAGAAGAGCCCTCATTCTTCAAAAAGTTCAAGGGCAGCAAGAGGTCTTCAATTTTCGGACCTTGAACTACTATGAAGGTCTTGACCTGATCAATATGCCATTTGTTAATCAAAGCCAATCTAGGTAAGCTGGCTGGCTCAAAGGATTCAAGACAAGATTATTGAAGAGTTCAGCCTAAGAAGAAGATAGAGGTAATCAGGTAATGGTATCGGTTAACTGGATATTTAGGCAGACCCTGAGGTTAGCTTCAAAGGGAAAACCTTGACTGAAGGCCCAGTGATAGAGCCTGAGAGTCTTGTCACACCTACAACTACTTCAACAATTCATTCCCTTAATGAAACACTTGCTGGTGAAGTTGGATCAAAGCCTCACTTTGGCCAGAGCATGGATGCTACTCCAAGCAATGAAGGCCAAAGCTCTCTCGATCTTGAGCCATAAAGGTCTATGAGTGATAAAAGGAAAAGGAAAATGACCACTAAAAAGATTGAGGAGGAAGAAAGAAAGAGAAAGAGAGAGAGAGAGAGAGAGAGAGAGAGAGAGAGAGAGAGAGAGAGAGAAAGAAAGAAAGAGTAAGCTAAGATGAGATAGTTCCAATGGGTCTTCAAGATTTATGCAAGCTGCAATCAGGGCTGCCCCCAGACCAAATACTCAAAATGATGAGTTAAGGGCAATCAAGATCAATTACTTACAGACTAGAAATTATGATATTGATTAAATCATCTTTCTCCCTTTAGAAGAACTAAATGAACTAGCAGACAAGGAATTGTCTAAAGAGAGAAAGGAAGTAGAGGATGCAAGATTGCTCTTCCAGATTAAATAAGAGAAAAGATAAAAACAAACAATACAAGTATGTTCCCACTCTCTCTCCAGTTCAAAAAAGCCTTGTGCAAGAGACTATGGCAACTCAAGAATCTCAGGTAGACAAAGAAACTGACATGCAATACATGATCAATTACCTGAGTGCCACAGGTCTTTATTAGGCAGCTGCACTTCTTTCCTTGTCCTTTGAGTGTATTGAGTTTGAGTACCTCAAGCAACTTGAAGTTCAAGTACTCAAAGAGAAAAAAGGCTAAAAAGAGAAAATTGAGGAAAGAAGCAGCCAAAACAAGAGCCATCGTCTAGAAAAGTCAAAAGAAGTCTGTTGATAGGCAGAGGATGATGAGCTTCTTGTAGCTATATGGATTCTTCGGAAGGAGACTTGGTCCCATGTCTCTATCCACCATGTATGAGCACATAAGGGTGAAAAAGTAGAAGATTAAAAAAGGAGAGCTCATTGATTTACACTCCCCACCAAATCAAGCCCCACAAGAAGTGGAGGTTAAGGTTGAATCATTTGAGACAACACAACCTAGACTTCCTATTGAGTCTCAGAAAGCTTCATGTTCTGATCCACAACAGGGTCAAACTCCCTCTACTTTTGAAACTGTAAGGGAGGTAAACACAACTGAGAAAGACAAGATAGAACAACAAGGTACTGCAGGCCAGTCTTCTTAGTTAAAGTTTCCAAAGAGTAGGAGAAGGATGGCTTCTAGACCCAAGTTAAAGAAGAAGAAGAAAATAGGGTCATCCACCTCTAGACCTCAGGATGAGTCAGAACATCCTAAGGGACTGTAACAAGAGGAAGCTCAAACAACTCCAATTCAAGTAGCTCCTCTTGCATTAGGAAGACGCATCTTGTCCTGGACTTACTCCACTAATCCGAAAAGATGGCATGTAATAAGAGATTAAGGTGTTGAAGATGTCTACATATGGCAGGACATGTTCAATCTACCTCTGCATGTTCTTTTGATATGAGAAGATACTATGAGAGTCTGAGTGATCCTGACCATTTGATGAAGAAGGGTATGGTTATCATCATAATGAGGATTGTCAATATCTAAGATCTTCATATGTTTTGGTAACATCAGCCTAGGAGGGGTTTGTAAGGTTTTATGTAAGGCTGATGCACATAAAACATTCAAAGTTTTTCTTGGATGCATGCACTGAAGTACAGAGTAGAGATGCTACGAGAGTTTTACACCATGCACTAAAAATACTCTAAGTGTAAAATCTTCCAAAGCCAAGATCAACATCTTTTGAAGCTTAAAGTGAAGTCTTCGGAAGCTTCAAATACAAAGTCTTTCGAAGCCAAGAAGTGAAGACATATTATCTTACAAAGACTTTTGAGTACATGCTTTATCTGATGTACTTTATCATTAAGTTGGACTACTTTCCGCTGCAACTCTGTTGACGCACCAACTTTCACAATTTGGTGAAAGGTCCATGCTTTTGGTAAACTGTACATTGAGTTCTTGAGTCTATATTTTCTATTTTATATACTTTTATTCTTTTGTAATATATTAGGATGTGAGCTATAACATGTTATATTCACAAGTCAAAAGTCAATTTGCCTTTTGACTTTACATTTGATTTTGTTGTCTAGTTCATATGTTTTTAGCTAGCCTTCTAAGTATGGCCGGCTGTAGGATGTAGTATAAAGTATCTCAGATCCTTGTTACTTTTAGATGTGCTTTTTAACACTCGTAAAAGAACTTGAGAGCAATATACAGTATTCTTGAAAACCATATACTTCTTGTTGTTCTTAGTTCTGTCTCATATTTGCTTGTGTTTTAAAGTATCATTAGTGTGTTACTAGTTCTCTATTTGATCTGTAAAGTGTTCTAAAACAACTCTCCTCATTATGTGTTTGTGTTGTAAGTAACCAATCCTTTTAAACGGTCCTTCAGTTACGTATCTGTAACACTATGTTACACACTTGTGAAACACTATGTTACGTATACTTAACCTATCAAACTTTAAATTTACCAACAAATCTAATTTTAATTCTTCTTCCTACTAATTCACATTGACAAATTATACTATATATAAAACAATTTCTATTTTCGTATATTCAAGTAAAACACATATAATAAGTGCAAAACATATCAATACACTTGGAAATTGACCTATATATTTACGTGATTACGTATATGAAACTTGATTTATACATATATTGCGTTATGTGTAACTTGATAAGTTACATGTATGGAACACTAAAATATACACTGAAATCTAAAGAAAATTAAGTGAATATATGTACAACCATATATAAATCTGCTTTACGTATATGTACCTCGACGATGATGAAGATGAACAAAATAATCAAATATATATGACACACCACCTCTCCCATTTGCTTTTGTAAAACAATAGTTGACATCATATTTAAGTGTTATGCATATGTAACTTACATGTGTGTTTCGTTGAACAAAAATAAAGAGGAGATGGTGTACATATATGCAACTCAAATTACTATAAAAATATACGATTGTAAAAATTAAAAAAAGAGAAGAATGTGAAAGAAGATGATGTTCTCTTTCTATGAAACCAAAGATGGATGAAGAAGATGTTCCTTTTTGGACCGATTTCTTCGTTGTTCACCATCATATTCATATTGTTCATCAAGTTCATAATCATCTTCATCTTGATTTCATAATCATCGTCATCTCGAACTATTATCTTTATCTACAGATCATAAATACCTTCATCTCGAGTTCACATCATATCGAATCATCATATCCATCTCGAGTTTGTAATCATCTTCATCTTGAATCACCATCTTGGTTATCATCTTCATCTCGGTTCATCGTCTTCATGTTGGTTCATCTTTTTCATATGTGGATGTGAGCGGCATGTATGATCATATTACTTTTAGGGTTTTTAGATATAGGTTGAAGAAGATAAATGAATTAGAGAGAAAGAGAATCATGTAACTTAAATTAAAAAGATACCAAAAATAATGGATTGATATTTTACTAAAATATTGTTTAAATAAAAATAAAATAAAAATAGTTATAAATAATTTTATTGGTTGAATGTGGTTTTCTTAGTTTTCTAATAAAAGTATGGTTTTTTAGGATCCATCCCCTATATATTATCTTATTATTTTGTATTACATTAGATGTACATATAATGTTATTTTACCAATGTGTTATTTAAAACTCATTGCGTTCAGAATAACATAATAACAAGAAAAAACTCAATGAGACATTTTGTCTGTGTGTTTAAATTTTAAATCATTTTATGTTATGTTGATATTGTTTTATTATATATTTCTATTAATTAGTTATTACTTCATCATTATGTTTAATTTTGAATCACTAATTTTTTAAAAAACCTAATAACAAACAAAATACACAATGAGTTGCATTAAATACACAATAACGAGCATATTTCATAAGTAAAAAAACGTAACTAAAAATATAATCATTTTATATATAGATATTATACTTGTTTTACATATAGAAAAACGTTCGTTTTTATAATGTAATAAAAAAATATTGAATATAAAAGCTATGAATATTTAAAAAAGTGGGAGAAGTTGAGAAAATTAAACAATAGTGACTATACTTAAAATATCTTTTTAACAAACTTTTTTCATACAATTAATATCAACTATTGATTAAAATATTGATGGCCGAGATTTCTTTTTACACTTTTTAGATTTATAAATTTTATATTTGAATTATTTTCTATTTATTAAATCAGAAAAACTTCATAGAATAGAACTTGTTTTTCTGCTTCCTATTAAGTTTTTAATTTTTTCCAATTTTCTTTTTTCATTCAATTAGGTGACTTTCAATTCATCTAATGTTTTAAGCTTTTAAACTATGTTTTTTAATCCATATAATACGGTACCTTTCTTACATGTTACTTTTTCTTTATGTTCTTTTTTAGTTTTTTTTTCTTATTTTTATATTTTTTTATATAATAGTTCAGTATTTATTTATTTTCCATTGAAAACTAAACGACCGATCAAATTTAAAACTATGATGAGGGCTATGGAATTTAAATTTAGTGACATGAACTTGTTTTAAATATTTAAGCATCAAAATACAATATATTTTTTAATTCCAAAATAACATGTTTTAAGAAAATAACTTATAACAATTTTGGATACTGGAGAACCATAAAAATTGTCTACAATATTAACTAAAAGAAATATGTGTTAAATTTATTGGATGCAAATGATGATGATGGTTGGATGGAGTGACACTAATAATAAAACTTTGGATAACTTTGTAAAATAATAATTAAGTTTTAATCAGGCCACTCATAAATTAATTTGTCATAACCAGGTTATTCATAATTTTTTTCTCTCAATCAGGTCAATAAAATTCTAGAATTGTTTTTAATTACATCACTCATAAATTGTATAAATATTTTAAAAACAAATGAAATATATAAAATATTAACAATATTTATAAAGAATCAAATCATTTTAAAAAAATATTAATTATTAAAAATTTTTAAAAGATATGAGTGAGTTAATTAAAACACTTCTAAAATTTTAATGACTTGATTGAAACAAAAAAAATATCAATGACATGATTGGAAGAAATAAAAACATGAGTGACCTAATTGAAATATTTTTAAAATTTGTTTACTATTTTATGATTTTTTTCTCTAATTTAAACTATTATATCAGAGACAATTGTTGTATCTGAAACACAATGCAAACCTCAAAGAAAACATTAGAAAAAGCTAAACTTCAACCCTAACCCTAAAGTGAACCTCAAATGAAGAGCTCGCGTTGACTAGTGCTTGTGCGGACATGTCCGAGAGTCCAAAGATGGTAATTACACTTTATTTTCTATTTTTTTATTTATTTATGTAACTTTTATTTATTAACGGATTACTTTGTAATTAAACTAGTAAGCACTCCTACACTCCGTGGCGGGCTTTGCGTTGTGAAGATTTCTCTCGGTCGTGCTGTATTTTATCCCAAGAAAATCAAATTAACAGATATTATTATGTGACAATTATCTACTCCACTATAATAACTGTGGAATTATAACAAGATAGAAGTATGGAAACTTTAAACACTAACTTAGCCTAAAACATCAAACAACAATCAAAATAGTCACGAATAAACAACAAAATGATCAAGGAGGGAAAGCAAAAATCAACACATTTTAACAAACTTTAATGATGTAAGAGAATGAGCAGATAAATTTGACATACAAGAAAGAAAACTAAATTACTATGAGAATCAGCAGAAAAGGTGTCACAAAAAGTAAAATCTATACTCTAATTTCTCTCAAACAAAGTTTTACAGCTGCCCGAAGATGAAAGATACAAACAATCTAACTGAAGAAAGAAAAAATCTAAAACAAACCATCAAAGAGATAAAAAGAATATTCAAAAAACAAGAATAGCGGATAAAAGAAATGATATGATAGATGTAAATACTACAATGAAGAAAACATAAACCTTGCAACGGTGTGTTGCAGGATGAATGAAGATCAAAGAATATTTTTTGAAACAGGTTGTAGCCTTTAATTTTAAGAGAGAAAATATCAGCCTTCTGTTTCATTTCAAATCCCACATCTATCTTTAAACCACCTACTACCTCATTTGCTCTATCAACTACAAGCACATTTTAAGACCAGTCCATCTCACACATCCAATGATCTTATGGTGTCCAACCCAATCATGCAAAATGACACAAGAACAAACTTATTGAAAAACAAACCATCAATTTATAAAAACTAAAGTACTTGACAGTTGACATTGAATTGAATTGCAATTCATATATTTCAACAAAAAGGAGAGAGAAGTATATATAAGAACCACATACCCATGTCCTCGAGGAACTTTTTTTTTACAAAAGATCAAAAATTCAGTATACAATTAGTTCCTCTTAGTAGTCCACCATCAAAACTTTCTTAAATCGTGTTGTTATTTGCAATGTAATATTGTAAGTTATTTGATATACAAAAGCAAAAATCAAGTTGAGCTCAGGATGCAGTAAATATCGGTTAATTTAGGGGTTTAAAAGTGGCTTAGTACCGATTGAAGATTGATTCAACCAAATAATTTTAACTACATTTTTAACAATACCACCACTTTATAGCATGAAGATCTATTAACAATAACAAATTCAAACTCTCTTTTTTTAAATATATAGATACAAATATTCCACGTCAAACCCAACGCTTTCCATGCTATAAATCTATATGGATTCTGTTTGGAGCTTTCATAGCACTCACTAAAAAGTGAAATGATATGCTAGCAGAATTTGAGACAATTTATTCATATTATCTTGAAAGTCATTTCTTTCTACCTTATCAAAGCTCGAAAATTTCGGCTTTTTGCCGGGCATAATCTCAACCTTTTTTTTGAACTTTAATTTATACTACTCCTACACTACATCAAATTACATTATTGCTTGAGTTTAAACCTAAGATCTCTCCTATAAGAGACAAAACCTCTACCAAATGGGCCAGTCCCACATTGATGATCTCAACCACTAACTACGCATATGAGTAAAAAAAAGAAAGCCAAAAGAAACCCATTGTTATACAAATTAAGGTCCCCAAATTATAAAATCAGCCTAAAATATCAATTAATAACGAACGAATAGTTCATAACATAAAACAAAGAACTCTACGAGTACTTGATTAGGATTACCAGAAAAAAGTTTGTGATTAAGGGTGTTTCAAATTAACATACGAAAGAATTTAGGCAAGAGTACTTTGATAAGTGTCTTCAAATTCAGTTATTTTTCAGCCAAAAATAATATAGTTATTAAACTTTCTTGGTTTTCTATTCTACTTTCATTGGTTACTTTATAAAAACTTTCTTTCATTATTTTTTGATTTTTGAGGGATGAAATCTTTAATTTATAGAAATGCATATTAAATAAATTTTTTTAGTTGTCGAATTTTTTAAATTTATTTTAAAATGTTTAAAAGCTGATATTTTTATAATGTTTAATCATTATATATAAGTAATATCGGTTGTGGGGTAACTATTTTTTCAAATTTATCTTTATTTTTTTCTTGCTAAGATATGTTAATAAACAAACAAATTAACAAAAAATTATTTGGCCCAGTAGTTAGACAATAGCTTTCCCATGCATGTAACTATGTTAGACTCATCTGGCTTTCTTTCTGTTTTAGAGGAAAACATTCTAAGTGTGAAATCTTCCAAAACCAAGACCAATATCTTCCGAAGCCAAAGATGAAGTCTTCCGAAGCCTCAGAGACAAAGTCTTCCGAAGCTTCAACTCATGAAGACAGATTTCTTCCGAAGACTTTTGACACATGCTTTATCTGATGTACTGTTCCATAAAGCTGGACACCTTTACCTTTCCGCTACATCTCTGAAAAGTCACGAACTTACACGAGTTAGTGAAAAGGTCCATGCTTTTGGTAACTGTATATTGAGGTCTTGAGTCTATAACTTTCTACTTCATGTACTTTATC
>BJCM01069899.1:0-10990 GCA_018326385.1 Flaveria bidentis
TATTGTTATTGTTATTGTTATTGTTATTGTTATTGTTATTGTTATTGTTATTGTTATTGTTATTGTTATTGTTATTGTTATTGTTATTGTTATTGTTATTGTTATTGTTATTGTTATTGTTATTATTATTATTATTATTATTATATATTCATATGATCACACTCTTTACATCAACTGATGTTATAGAGCGGAAAGGATCCAACTACACTTTGGATTGCTTAGTTTCACCAAATTTATGCTACTATTTATCTTCTATTTTGATGTTTACAACCCATGCATATTTGACTACATTGTTTTGTGTTCTTTCTAATGAAGTCGGTTATTTATTTTACTCATAAGTTAAAAAGATGTGTCCTTTGATCGTAAACAAATACAGTTTTTGTTTAAAAAACAAAGAAAAATAATTAATCATTATGATCTTAAAAAGACAAGTATAAAACTAGTTGTTTTTATTAAAGAATGCATAAACTTAAAAGCAAGGTAAAATTGGTTGTCAATATTAGTAGTAAAGTCAAATAAATAAAAGGACAAATCGCAGGAGACATCATGTCTAAAAGAAACATTTTCTGTAACAGAAAACATAATATCTTCTCCCCTATCGATGCGACAAATCTCTTCTCCTTTCTTTTCATGAGATTTTACACTTAACTACCTTATAAAATAATGGAACTGCATGAATAACCCACACTCCCACTAGTGCTCTAGATGAGCCATGGGAATATCGGGCATAGGCTCCAGCTCAGCTCAATTTTAAACGGTCTTGTTTGCTTTAACGGGCACGAAATGTATTTTTGGGGTCAACTCATTTAAACGAACCGTGCCGAGTCAAGACGGCTCACGATGCTGCACGTTTATTTTTGAAAGAGTTAATTTTGTTATTTCTGTACACATATAATATTTTTATATATTTTTTATATCTTAACTCGTTGAATAATGATACGAGATTGATATTATATTAAATATGATTGTCCAATATATTTTATATTTTAGTGTCTTGCTAGTTAATGTCCAAATGATCATATCTTTATGTTGGGGTGCTTTTCTGGCTTACCCGTATCAAGTTTTGGGTAGAACAAATTGGCTTCACTGACGGATCATAGTGTAGACCAGGGGGCCGCCACTCCCCCTCTTATTTCATTGATAGTGTTAAATTTTAGTATGATAATATAAATTTTTGGTCTGGTAGTGTAATTTTTTATATAAATATCAAGTTCGCTCCCCTAAAAAATTTAATTTCGCCCACACCCCCGCTAAGGGAATGTTCAAGCTCCACCACAGATTGGGTTATTTGGGTTTTTCAAGTTTAATATTCTAGCTGATAGTTGATCTGTATGTTTGTTCCGTTAATCGGATTTGGGTTGTCAAGTTTTAGAGTATCATCGAAACAAGTTGTCGGTTTTCTATCATGATACTAGAGACTCGAGAGATATGAACATGTTGAATGCTAAAGTTCATACTTTGTTAGTGCACGATTTTTCACTACATAAGCCATAGAGTCGCAGACTTTTGTCACCACACGCAAAATCTTCCATGCTAGACTAAAAAATGATACGTTTAGTACACGATTAAAAACTTTGGTATTCTTCATCGGGCATGGTATTCGGGTTTCAGGTTAATAGTTCACGTTATTTAGCCTTTTGATGTTTGAAAGTTTAACCAAATCCAACTTAATAAAGATTGGTTTGATTGGTTTTCGGGTAACGGCTTTTCTCTAGCAGGTTTGATTAAGTAAGGGTGGACTTGGGTCAATTGGGTTGATCGAACGGGTAAAATGACAGCCCTATGTCTATGGTTATTTTTAAAATATGCTAATTTTTTAATTTATAATATAAGCTTTAATTTAAGCGAACCAGCCACAAGTGAAGTTAACTTTGGCTCGGACTCGACTCGTTTATAAGTGAGTCGATTTCAACAACAAAGGTCAGTGCGGAGAAGCCACTGACTTTTGTTCACAACTAGAATGGAGTGGTAAGCTCTCTGCATTTTAACTTCGATCTTTTAGGTTCGAATCCACTAATCGCAAATGTTGTTTTTTTTGTTTTTTACTTTCCCATCTCTCTTTTACCTTTTCCTATATTCAATTTTTAAGTTCATAATTTAGTTTATATTTCTGTATAAATTCAAACCAAACTACATTTGGACGTAAGAAAAAACGATAGGGTTAAAGTATAAAATGTTTACATGTGCGTTTCGACACATGTCTGTGTTTTGACATAAAATTTTCTTCATAAATGAATTTTATCATATAAAACATTTTCATGCTTAATTTTATATACGCTTTAAGTTAATCTACGTTTCGACGTAAACTTTATTTGAAAATGCGTTGGGTCAAATATTATACGTTATTATTTACCTTACGTCTCGACATGACACCACTCCCTTGGCTACATGCATGCAAGAAATTTTACGTGAGAAATCAAATAACATGTTGAAAAGTTACAACCCCTAAATCGGTGGTTTTGTTGATTGGGTCTTTAGCCGGGTCGATTCCTGGATCGATAGCGGGCCGGGTCTACTGGGCTGGATCAACAATCACATGGGTCATACTAGAGTCACTTTACATATCTCGATTTGTAGTAGTCTTGCACATGCTGTCAACATGCGTTAGTTTTCAAACCAAAAACAAATGGCTTCATGTACCTCACAGTTGTCAGTTAGTTAATACACGAACCATGTTGTAAGGATTAGCAAGCAAAAAGGGTCGAAACTCGAAAGTATATAGATAATCATGTTTACCAAACTAAAATGCGAAAACATAGCGCTCTTGTTGTTTTTGTAGCTTACGTAAAGAGAAAAACAATACATCATACGCTATCCATGTTATCTGTATGACTCAGGCAAGCGGAAACCGGGCAACACCAGCTTGTCTGCAAACATTTTACCAGTTTTTGGCATCACATGCCAATGCAAAGTCATGTTAAAATCTCTCCCTCTAAGGTTGCTTCCCTGGATAATATGATAAATACATTAAATAATTAGAAAATAAACCAATCTACCTTTAAAGTTTAAACTAATGTTTTTTGAAAAAGGAGAACTACCTGGTCAATGAACCTGTACTTGTTCTTGGTTTTTATAGAAAACTTTGCATCTTCTTTTGCTGGTATGATACCATCCCACAATGAAACCTGTCAAATATCCTTCAGAATTAGTCATTAAGCAAATAGCAACTGTTTAACATAGTTGAATTTTGGAAACGGGAGATTAATCATACCTGATTAAGGGAATTCTTTGGAGTACTATATTCAGCAGCTAAAAATACAAAAACCTGCATGTAAAAATATAAACTTGAAGTTTAAAATAAAACTTTTTGGTCTAATTTCTGATTCCCGTATAAGATAACCAGATACAGGGATAGAACAATATTTTGTAGATAGTTGGGAAACCTTGAACAATGTTTCCACTCAGGAAAAACACAGGTGTATGTAAGACTGTAACCAAATCTAATTCAGATTTAGTGATATGTGCAGACTGAAAGTACTATTTTTCATATAACCATAAGAACAAGTCACCAGATTACTCAAGGGCCCACTGTTACCCTGCTCCCTGCTAACTAAAGGACCAGGCAAACACAGCTCGGGCTACACAAGTGGTCTTCAACGGGTTAAAGGTAGAAAACAATGAAAGTTGGATTCGAACCAATGTTGGGAACTTGGAACTTAAATATCCTTGTCAGCATCGCTAAATAAAGTCACTTACTGATCTCTTAACTTATAGATACAATTTAATTGCAGATGAACTATAATAAGCAATAATAATGACAAATAGTATGTAGAACCTGCTTGGTATTCCATGTGAACAGTGATTGCAGGTCTGCAGATATATCTAATGTAAATCCAACCTGCATAAATGAAAGATATCTGATTATGAAGTCTTTACATGTTGAAGGTGATACAAAGGCAATTATAGTCCAATGCAGCTGACTAACCAAGGTACAAAAACATAAATACCCCCCTCAACACACACCGGAAATCACCCTTCAAAATTTGCACGAACACTATAGCAATTTATGCAATGAACATACTGACAATACAAACTATTCACATTTTAAAAAGCGAAAACCACACCGAGGCAACAAGGTCTAAAACCGAAGCGCAAAAGTGGAGTGAAACGCTAAGTGTTTGTATAATTTTTTTAATATAATCCTATAGGTTTTTAGCATCCCCACCCAAAATATAAGTGCTATAAATAATGTTTATATATGCTTTAATTTATAAATTACATGTATGTATAACTTCTTTAGCAACATTTATAGCACTTTGAAGCAAAAAAAACACCCCCTGTACAAGAAGTGCTCGCCTCAAAGGGATTTTTCCCCAAAATATCGCGCTAAATCCCTCCAAAATATCTCTCTTTTCTTGCGCTTCTTGTATAGTGTGCGCCTTGTGTTACAAAAAGCCCCAACCCTCGCCTCAAGAGTCACCTTGCACCTAGGCGCGCCTCAGGCGCGGCTTTTAAAACCAAATTGGTAGCCTCTTCGTAGAACCATTAAGAGGCTTCCTCTGAACCGTTCAACATTCAGTCCGTTTGATTCTTAAAAGGATGCCTGTTAATGGTTCAGTTTGCCTGCTGTTAACCATTAAGTGATTAAAACAAGCTGAAAGAAACATACACTCACTGTCTAACTTTACGACCACCCCTTTTGCCCTACCATTACGTTCTGCCCTAACGATTAAGAAAGTTAAGTACTATCTTATCAAAATCAAACAATGGAATCTTGTTTCTATCGATCTAGGTGTTCAAGGACATCTAGATCCACCCTTCTCACGTTTTAAAACTTCATATCTGAATATTTCAACAAACCAAATTCACTGGTATCAGTTGCATATGTTTCCATGAGCTAACCACTCAAAGCAACCTTCAAGTCACCAGATTGACCATAAGACGCAAAAAAACAATTCATGTCGATCGTAACAAATTGCCTAATTCACAAGATCCAACAGCCCTAAAATCCAATAGCCCTAAAATCCAACAGATGGCTTCACCAATCGCAAATCTGAAAGGAAGAATCAACGAATTACCTCGTCATCTCCGTTTGACTTCTTCTGAAACCGATTAACGTTCAAGATCTACGATGCAGGAATCAAACGAAATTAGTAAATCAAAGAAAAATGAATGGAAAAAAGAGATAATTAGGGGGTTTTTAGAGAAACCTGAACATTGGCAGTGGGTGAAGGATAGTTGAAATTGTCCGATAAGGAAGCGATGGCGCACATTAGTGCGAGAATGGTGAGAGAGAAGGTGAGGAGAGCATTTGCTCTGTAACCGAAGGAATGCATCTTTGATCTTTCTGTGAGGAGTTTCACCTTCTCCCCTCACCTTTTAACGCAATATAACCAAACTGCTGCTGGTCTTAACTGTCAAGTGAATGTTCTTGATGATCCACTATGGTAGGGTCTAAGGGTGTTTCATATGGGCTTGAACCACGGGCGTTGATCAGGTAACTTAATCGGGTCTCGGGTTATTCGGATTTTTCAACGTTGAAAGTCTACTAGAAACCCGACCCGAATAACAATCGGTTTAATCGGTTTCGGGTTGTTCGGGTCAGGAATCGGGTATTAAAACAATAGACTCAATTTAGTTGATTTTAGTGAGTTTTTATTTTAAATCTTATAATATTAATGGATTTAAATTAATTTACTTTTATAGTTTATAAAATATGCTTAAATAATATTAATATACAAACAATTTGATCAATTTGGATAATCTGAACAAGTGTATACGTTTAATTTACTTAATTATAATATGGGTTGATCGGGTTATTTGGATTTCGGATTAATCGGTTTGGGTTATTCGGGTTTTTGAGGTTTGAAAGTTTATCCGAAAACCGACTCGAATAAGAATCAGTTTAATCGGTTTTCGGATTGTTCGGGTAACGGGTTGTTTGGGCCGGGTTTCTTCGGGTACGGGTCGGGCGGGTTAATCGGGTACAGATAAAATCGACGGGCCTAGCTTGAACCTTTTTTCAACTGGTGTGAACCGTGAGTTTCACTCGTGATTAGCTTGATTACAAATCAAGTCGACGTTCGCAAAAGCATAACCAATTCGGCTCGACTCGGTTAAACTTGTTTCCCTCGATTTTGACTCGAATTGTATAGTTTCAGTTAGGGAAGTGATGTTTTCATGTTGTGGTTTGTTATAGATAACTGTTTTATCCAAAAGATTATATATAATCATTTTTATCACATAATTTCCACATAAATAATGATTTTCGTTAATTCTATTAGTGTTTCATGAACTCCATTAAAAACCTCTCATGTGCCCTTTATACGGTGAAACTCATTATAATTCACCAAGTTAACGAAACTAACCATACCATTTTTTTTTCTAGGAGCTAGTAAAGAACCCTAGATGGTGAAACTCTAAAGATAAAAGGGATGACTTTTGCTCTGGTTAAAATTAAATAAGCATGAGCGAAATAACCATGGCAGTGAACATGAATTTAGAAAAAAATAGAGTAAAATGTTATTTTCATTCTTAACGTTTTATTGAATTTTTCATTTCAATCCAAAAACTTTTTTTTGCCATTTCAGTCACTGTGGTTTACCAAATGTTGTCATTTCCATCCACTACATTAACTCCGTTAATTTTTCTGTTAAATATGAGTGTATTTTAATCTTTTTAACACCCTAATTATCCAATTAAAACAAAGTCAATCAATAAAATATTCAATTAAACTAAAAAAATATGAAGCAACTAGTAAGACCAGATGATTTAATTTAAAAGTTTTGATTAACGCTAACTAAATAATAATTATTTAGTAACATTAAAAATTAAAAAATAATTTTTTGAGATACAAAATGCTTAAAGTTACATATAATTAAACATTAAGTAATTAAACAATAACACTAATTTTTCAAAATTTCGTCTTTAAAGAAGTTTTGCTTTTAAAAATATTGATATTTTAAATCTCCAAAAAATTATTAAATTGTTTGTATTAAAAAACTTTATATTTCATATAATTTGGTTTTTAAAATGTTTTGTTAATAATTTTTTATTAGGTTTGTGTCGTATCATAACAAACTAAATTAAGTTTTTTAATACAAACATTTTAATAATTTTTTGGAGGGTAAAAAATCAATATTTTTTAAAAGCAAAAATTTTTTAAAGACGAAAGTTTAAAAAATTATTGTTATTTTTTAATTACTTAATGGTTAGTTATATGTAACTTTAAGCATATTTTATCTCAAAAAATTATTATTTAATTTTTAGTAGTACTAAATAATTATTATTTAATTTTTTCATACAACACGTGTAGTAGACGACTATACGGGTTTCTAAACTAGTTAACGTTAGTCAAAACTTTTAAACTGAAATGACCGGTCTCATTAGTTGCTTTATATTTTTCTTTCATTTTTAATTGAATATTTTATTGATTAACTTTGTTTTAATTGGACAATTAGGGTGTTAAAAGTTAAAATACACTCATATTTAATAGAGAACTTAACGGCGTTAGTGTAATGGATGAAAATGACAACATTTGTAAACCATAGTGACTGAAATGACAAAAAAAATTGGATTGAAATGGTAAATTCAATAAAACGTTGGATGAAAATGTCATTTTACTCAAAAAAAATAATACACACTCATCATAAAACCCGGTAAGGATCAAACCCATAATCTTGTTTTCAAACGTACCACAGTGAAACAATCAGGACGACTAATTCTTTGAAGGATCATTAGTTTGCATATTCAAGTTGGAAGTCGATTGATTGAAAGTTTAATGATAGACTGAATCCGACATGTTAAATCTTCTATTAGGGGCTGATATCGATCGATCAAATGAAGGTTATAGATTGCAGATGTGAGGCATATTAAAGTTGATCGATCTATTAAAGTTGTGAGGAAGATTTCAAGTTCGATCACAGATTGAAGCGTGAAGCTAATCGATCGAATGATGGTCGGATAGCATGCGTCGAGCGATGCTTAGAGGCGGAGGCAAAAAGGTTTTTATGCAACTTAAATTGATTAAAACGTCTTTCATTTGAGAGACACATGGGTGGCTTTTAACAAACATATCGACGAGGTCAATGAAGTAGATGAAAATCGTTACATAATGAAAACTATGTGACTAAAATGGTTAACTTTAATTTTGTGGATGAAATTGTTACTTTTAACAAACCACATAAAATAGTAATTTGCAATTTAAATTTTATGTATATGTGTACATATTAATGAGTGGTGAATGATTTTGGTTAGTCTTTATCTCACTTTGTAATAACAATGAATATATATAGTTTATACTCTACTTTTAACCAAAATACCTAATAATCTATGTTGTTTTGCTTACTTAAACTAAGTCTACAAATGTTCAAATAACTCGTAGCTTGATTCTCGCTCAAGCTTGAAAAAAACTCGTTTAAAATTGGCTTATGAGCTAGGTCGGCTTTGATGTTTTTAGACCAAGCTAGGCTCGGCTAAGCTTAATTTACAAACCAAACCGAGCCTAGTTAAACCCTAGCTCAACTCGTAGCATCCCTATGATTTATGTGTTCTCTCTATGTTACAAGATTAAGATTACATATACTCTAAATTGTTTCTGGTATGATTTTACTCGAAACGAAATTTGAGAGTGTTGTAGTCGAATTGTTCGTATGAGTTATCAAATATCGAGTCATATTTACTAAACGTGGTAATAATAATATCATTACAAAGATAATTAAGCATAAAACTTTGGATGGGCCTCCTTTCTTTATTGAAGCATATAATCGGTGATATCTAGGGTTGAAACCGAAAGGACGTTTAGTGAAAAATTCGTCGTTCTTTTAATAATTAAACATATACGAGTAAAAAATTTCATTCAGTTAGTTGAACAAAATCAACATGCATGGATGCCACGTTCGTCCATTTATGTTCGTAAAAGTTTGGTTATATGTTCATTTATTTTCGCTTGTTGATATTCATTGTGTTACTTCATTTAAAGGTTTTATAATTTGTATGTTTTGGTTTATTGGTTTAAACATTTTCATGGTTATAATAATTACGTTAATTATGTTCAAATAGTTATATTAAGTCTGAATTTATTTTTTATGGATTTTATGTAATGTTTGTGATTAAAAATGTAGTTTTTTTTAAATAGTATACAATCATTTATATTCATTTACGGTCATCAATGCTTGTTTGTGTTAGTTTAAAAATAAATATATTTTTAAGCGACAAATTTATAACTTTTGTTGGAAAGATAGGTGTTTATTAAATGTTAATAGACATTTGTTTGTATATGTTTGCATTCATTTAAGTGTCTATTAATAGTTTTTTAACAAATTTATTTCTTTAATGAACAAAACGAGTTTTTTGGAAACATCTTCCAATTGCCTTGTTTTAACAACTTATAATACCTAAAACTCTAAAAGTACACTACTATTTTCTCACAAGCAAAGCGGTATGCTGTTAGCCTTTTAGCGAATCATTACTGAAAAAAAAACTATTAGTTTAACAAGGATATTTAAATATTTATTAGAAAAAAGAGAAGAAGACTTTGAAACAGATATCCACAACACCAGTAACAATATTCATTTGTAAATATTCATGTGTATAAAATTTTTTTTCTAAAGCGAGCCATCCAGCTAACCAGCTGAATATAACATAAAAACTAACTTACAACTTCAATAACACCTGATCCATGATACAATACCTTAACTTTCCATCTGAAAATGGTGAAGATATTTATCATGTATCAACAATACCTAACGAGACCAACAACGGGTTTACAAAGAATATGACCGAATGATCATGATCAGAACTGGAGCTTCGCGATGACCAGGCTTATTGCAATGAAAAACACATACAAACCAACAAGACAAAACCCCCAGAATCTAGGCACATGGAATCTGCACCATGTTACAACCAACAATGACCCCATTAAGCTCAAAATCAAGAACACGAATGCTACCACAATACTCACATGAAACTGCAGCACATAAGCTTCTGGGTAAACCTTAGCGGTTTGTATAACCAAAGCGGTTCCAAGCCCAAAGAGCATGTTAAACATGGGTCCAGCAAAGCACCCAGCCATGGCCATAGCCGGTTGACCCGCTTTAGCCACAGCCACGTCAGCAACAAGATCACCCACTGAGTTCCCCCAAGCTAACACGGTTAATCCTAGTAGTGAAGGTGGCACCTCAAGAAGTGACCCGAGTGCTGCAAGACAGTTTAGAAGTTCTCCCGCCATTGTGGAAATCCAAAAAACACTCATGATGAACCCTACAAGGACTATTGGCATTGGCTCAGTTTTTGGGGGCTTTTTTTCAAGTACAAAGTGGACGAGTGCAAACGATGAGCTCGCGAATAGTATTACTAACCATAGAGGGAAATGGACGTTTGGAAGAAGGAAAACAATGGGGTGATCTAGAGGCACAAATGATTTACATGAGTACATAAGGAGAAGTGGGCATAATGCGATATTGGCTGATCGATAAAATCTGTTCCATTCAGATGGCGATGATTGTGGGATCGTAAGCTTTAACATTATCGAGACCGGCACTTCCCAAGTTTTTGATATCTGTGACAAGTAAGAAAAATACAGATTACTTTTTGATACTAATGAAAAGTATATGGAGTATAAAATGCTTAAAGAATAATTAATAATCCATTTTTTATGTCAGCAGAAAACATACCATTCAAGACAAGTTAATCGTGTCACTCTTTAACATTAAAAAGGCAAAAAACTTGTTATGTTGTTTTTCATATTAAAGGCACATGTTGGAAAAGATAACTTGTTATAACCTTTATCAAAAGCTACTATCAGTAAAACCACAATTAATGGTGTTTTTAGTAGAATATTATTTGGGTTTCCAATATGTTAGCATTTAGTCAGATACAGACACATGTATACAAAACTGATATATGGGATGTGCACACATTTATGGAGTAAACATGCTTATCTATATGTGTACATGTATCCATGTGTGTGTCGATACAAGATACAGATATGGGCACATAATACATATATACTCATACAAACACATTTGAATATGATTGTATCTATAAATAT
>BJCM01069900.1:0-10155 GCA_018326385.1 Flaveria bidentis
TTTATAAAAGATTGTGAAAGTTAGAGAGAGAGGGAGAGAAAGAGGTGAAAAAAGGACGTGTTAGAGTGAGTGGGAGAGAGAGTGTGTAGTGGGACCCGATGAAAATGGACTGTGCATGGGAGGGTTGTACGTTGTGCTTAGTAATTCTACGAGTTTCGGTTCGGTTTCTAGTTTTCGGTTTTGATAGGGTTTTTTGGGTACGGAAGTGATTCGGTCGGTTCGGGGATAGGTTGTTTTCTATTGAGTTCGGAAGTTCTCTTCATTGTTGATAACTAGACAGACAGGCTGATTAAGGACTGACTATATAACTGGTCTGGTTGAATATTACTGAAATATTTTCATTTAAATTAATTTAATCATACCAGTTGAACAGACGGGTGGTTTGACTGTTGGGTTTTAAAAGCAAGCATGAGACATAGAAGAACATGCTTCTAACTAGGTGAGACGTGCCACAGACAAAAGACAGACGAGACATATGAAAAAACGGCATGAGACGTTATTTTAAGACATGTTTTTTGTATTCGGGAGGTTTTATACATCAAAATGTTGTGTGTATAAGTTTTTTACCAAATGGATTGAGTCTAGATGTCTAGATTTTTACTAGTGTCAGATTATTATTTTCTTGAACGACGATATTAGTGGTTAATTGATACACCGAGTGTTAGGTGGTGTGTTTTTTATTTGATTTGAAAAACTTAATGAATCTTATTTGTAATATGTAACTAGTTCGATAGTTTTTTATTCTCATTTAATACTTGATCTTTGTCAAATACAATCCACATTACATTTATCTTATTTCTATGATATTTTTCAGTCTAACTCATTTAACTTGTTATACGTTTTTACTAGAAGTTAGATGGGATTTTCGAGGTGAATTTTTGTTTGAATTCGAACAATTGATATACAAATATTGTATTTTAAGAGTATATTATCAACTCTTGTGATGACGATATAATCAGTTGCGTTGCATGTTCTTACGCAGTAAATATCTTAATATCTATGTTTTGTATTAGTAAATTTTAAGAGAATAACAATATTGAAAATAGTTTCACCTTAACATGTATTTCAATTTTTCTTATAAAAATACAATGGTTTTAATACGTTTTTTAACACTTACCGGAGACAACAAAAACTATTTTTAGTTTTTGAAACGCAAATTGAATAGAGAGAAGACCGAGGAGAAAATTATCCATGATGAAAAATATTATGCCGTTAAGTTTGAATATTATTTTACGTTTTAGTCATTAAATATAAATAAAAATATGCTTAGTTTTATCAAGTTTTAAATCATTTTGATCAAATTTATGTAAACGAAGATCACTCTCTATATCATCAAATATACATAAAAAAATACTAAATTTGAACACCGGCTTGCGACGGATTAATCTACAGTTATAGAACCTGAAGACCTTCCTCCATATTATATATTCGAGGCCTCGGTGGTTGATCCGAATGGGTTTCTCAAGTTGAATCCATCCAATGTTCAACCTAAAATCTAATTTAGGTAGTGATTTCGTGCCCTAAGTATCTTTAGGGTAAGCGGAGTGTTTCCCCCAAACCAACCTACCAACTTGGCACCAAAGGAGATGGGTGGTGTTCCCGCCCCCTCGACACTATCAACCCAGCTCCAATACCACCACATATACTGCCTTTAACAAACCATCCCTCACATTGACGTACGCAACTTGTGATTCACCTTTTTTTTATACCTAGGTGGTGGTGTGGTGTTCCTGCCGGTATCTAGGTGGTACCCCACTCGGCGTCTTCATGTGAGATGCCCTTATCTGAGTACTTAGTTTTACTAAAAAAATTAATTAACTTTTCTCTAAAAAAAAGTAATTTCACCTCTAAAAAGGACATCATACCTACACAAAAGTTATGCATAAAGGTAATAGAATATTTCAAATTTTGTATTTTACTAAATTTCTGTTTATAAAATACAAATATACAATATAA
This sequence comes from Flaveria bidentis, assembly GCA_018326385.1. Taxonomy (NCBI): domain Eukaryota; kingdom Viridiplantae; phylum Streptophyta; class Magnoliopsida; order Asterales; family Asteraceae; genus Flaveria; species Flaveria bidentis. The sequence goes on from BJCM01069900.1 coordinate 1,957, forward strand.
CATATTTTAAAACAAAACATGACACGTTACTCAGTTTTTTAGTATCTCATAATCTCATATGATGTTTAAAATATGTTAATAACAACTTAAGATAAATACATAGTACTTTCTATCGGTTGTTATCCCTTCATATTTTTTTATTCTTTACTACTTTGGAGTGGTTTAAATGCGATAATTAAGTTATGTGTTAATCTTGTAACCATTAATCGTAAGCATCATATGACAATTTGATTCGAAGGTCTTAGAAATGACATCATAACATAACTAGAAAAAAGCTCACATATAGAATAAGTTCTCGAGAGAATTCTAATGGAGAGAAATCCATCGGATAAAAAGACTGTTTCAAGAGAGATCCCGTTCTAAGAACTCTAGAATGATAGAATGTGGTTGTTAGCTTTTGCTTTACTAAAGTAGGCTTGTGAAAACTAGAGGGTAAATGAGGAAAATTGTTTGTTTGTTTGTTTTTCAATCGTGTTGCTAAAAACTCAAATCGATTTGAGGTAAACAAGCTCGCGCTTAAAATGAAACTCTTCTGATAGACAAACACAACCCGAGCTTCGAATAATAAGGGTAACTAGCCTTGTATTTCTAGTGGGTTAGATTATTATTTTTAATCTATTTCTCTCTAACGTTCTTTCCTCTCTATCCTATTTTTATATAATCGTTATATCAGTGAGGTGTTTTGCTTTATAACCTTTCATGTTGGTTTGATTTTTGAACAATAATTTGTTCGTAAACATGCTTTTTAGGGTAGATGATTCCATTTTTGTTTTGCTTATACAAGTGGGTATTTGATTCTTTTGGTTACAAGACGATTTCACTTTCTGTTTTTCTTTGGTGAGACGTACGTTATTGATGGTGTGCAATACTGATCGTAGGTTGGTTAGTGATCTGATTCACATACAATAGGAAAACACGACACAAAAGTAATATAAAATTGGTATCATTAATTTTTATTTTAAACCAGTTTAGGTTAGCTTCAAATCAAACTCGCTAAACGAATCATATTCATGTCAACGTTAACATGTTTCATTCAATTAATTTTATATAGATTTTAAATATACATTTCTTTTAATTTAGTTGTGTTCATTAAGCCAAAATTTAAGGTTCAAATACAATTGACATAGTCTTAATATTATTACTGAAGAAAACAAACATGTATTTTTAAATTTAAAGTACTAGAATGCTAAAAAAAATTAAAAACCTTTTCTTTTTGTTAAACTGGTCTGGTTTTGTGTCCTTTAGACGCACATGTCATGTTCAAGTCAACGTGCCTAACATGGATTTCAAGTGCATGAACCTCCCAACCCCAAACACAGCCTGTTACCGTGTGACTAGTGGTACGAGATGGATTTTAGGCATGTGTATTACGACTCATGGATGATTTTAACGTATAACCCGTTAGAGGATTAAACGGGTTATCAGCTCTCAGTTCAAATCCGTTTTGTTGAAGCAAACAGCCAACACAAATGGACATGTGCAAAACTCAGCACAAAATGCGAAAGCATCACATTTGTTGTCAAAAGCCCACACGCCACACACCTCGCCTCAAAAGCCCTACTTTTAGGCGCTCGAATGCATTTTTCAAGCTATGTTCCTGCCAAATTGCAGCCAAATATCTTCTGAACATGACTGAACCAATTAACTAGCCCTAAAACCACCTAAATTAGCCTAAAACATGTCGGAAACCCCTAAAAATAGCATTTTATATAATTTACCTAACTTTTAAAATAAATTACTTGGTTTTTAAGCGTCATGCTTCTAGGCCCAAGGCTTACCACTAGTGCCTTCGACAACTACGGTTATCACACATTATTCACACCTCAATTTCTTCTAACACAATAGTTGTTTCAGAAAATTATTATGAAACAAAATCGACAAATTCAGGCAACATAACATTAGAATGGTGTGGTGGACTGGTGGTGGTGGAGGCATTGGACAACATGAACACCACAACTACTTCCACTGCCACCATTCCCACCAGCACGATAACACGATCGCAATCAAGGCTAGAAAAGTAACTAAACGAAATTACACATATATATTAAACATTTGACACAAACAAGAATCCCATGAATCAAACAACAGATGAAGAAACAACCATGACTGTCACAACGGAAAGAAGGCTTCTTCAAAGCATCATCCTCTACATTAAAACTGTTACTTTTGCATATAGAGATATGCAACCATCATCCATTTAATATCACCTAGAAGAACGTACCTTCTGGTGGCTGAACAAGCTTCCGGTTGTGTGGGGCCGCCATTTCTTTCTTCAGTTGAGTCAAGATATCTTCCATTGTGTACTCTTTCTGCCAATTCGCTAGTATCCCAAACTTCTTTGGCTCCACCTGCAAAATGGTTTGGTCAGACAAGAACTTTGGCCCGAACATCTTAAATATGAAATCTTTAAAGGTGTCAAATTCATAAAAACAACGTTTTCTCATGTGTTTTCAAGAGACATGTACAGTAATTTTAAATTTAACATGGATAGGAACATATAAAACATGAAATGTTAAAAGAGTTACTGTTTTTATCAGTTATGAGCCAGAAAAAATTGTGTTTGACTCTTAAAAGAAACATATACAAACACGAAGCATAGAACATTGTGGCATTCCTAAAAGACCACCTGTCTACTTTCAAATTGACAACTTAATAATATCAAATGAAAGCAAGCAAAAGTTGAAATTATAATGAGTTTTCCAGATTACAGATAGACTTCCAATTCGAAAATTCAAAGCAAATTAATTCCAAGTTACATCTATTTTAGCCCCAAAATCTCTAAAATGTAGCATCATCTCCATATCTTAAAAAAGCAGAATGTTTCTTGTAGCATACCGTTTTAATATGAAATAAAACTCTTTATCAAATATCATGAATATCCTTTACTAATTTTTATCAATAACTAATACCAAAAATTTGCTTGTAACAATGACAACATGTATATAGCTCATTTAAACTTGGAATATTTCAAGGAAAAGAAATGTTACATTTTTACTAGTAATTTAAAAGGCAAGCATTGCAATTTTCACGTGACAGGAGTAAATTTACAATGTGATAAAATTTTGTTGATATCAGGGTCGGAAAGAAATCCATTTTGCACTCAAAAGTCAATTAAATATCTTTTCTAATATTCACATACCATTCCAGTCTCATGGTTTACACAAGTCATGTTAACCCGAGAATGAAAACGGACAGTGGGAGGCTTCTCTGGGTAATCTTTGTCACAAAATAGCTTCAACTGATAAATTCGGCCTTCATGGACAGACTGAAGAAACACCACAAAATTGTTGTTAGACATATTAATAAGAAAAAAGATGTATAGTTTAAGTAAAATGTCTTGCAAGTGACAAGCACTACTCCATTACCATCTTCCCCTATTCACAATATTTTAGGTCCCACAAACATTTTATCAAAAAACAACACGGTCATACTGTACAAGTGGAATGCACAAAATGGGAAGATTATTATAGAGAGTCAATTTGGCATCGTAATTGGTATTATACATCAAAATTTTAACATTATCACTCCCTCCAATGGAAAACCAAAGCAAAATTTAATAAATTTTACTTGCTTATAACTAAATAAGTCACAATTTGATGTAAAGAGCATAGTTTACTCCTGCTTACCACTCATAATCTTGTATTCTTAATTTTTACAAAATTTGCAAATGATGATAATTTCGACTGCTTTCCTTATTAATGAGTTGACTTGAGTTATGGTTGATCCTAACGGGTCAAAAGCTGCCCAATTTTAGTTTTAAAGCAAATAACCTTCTCAAATTTTGCTCAAAAAACAAGATAATTATTGAAACATCATAAATTTGTAATAGTTCTTGACACTAATTGTTTAAAGAAAGTATAAAAAGGGAACTAAATCCTCTCAACACAAACCTTTTACCTTTCAACCCACACAAAATTACCCATTGCCTGATCCGACCCATGACACATCGATTTTTTTAAGCTTAAAATAAAACTCAAGTTATGCAATAAATAAAGCTTACATTGTGGGGCCCAATAATGGTGCCCGTCCAAGAACGCATATAAATGTCATCCCCATCATCCATTCCATAGCTCACAGTACCATCTCCAATGCCCTTTTCTCCACGCTCAAGTTCCTCCAGTAATCTGAAATTCCTAGGTACTGCGAAAAAGTAACATTTTGAGCAGCTAGCATCTTGAAATTTGTTATTAGTTCAAAGGTTCAGAGTAAGGTAGACAGTTTAATACTACTTTAATATCTATGATTGACATCCGACACACGTGTAACTGCGTAAGAGATCCTTAAGATGACACTAAACTGTCAACTGAGAAACCTTAGGTTTTATTCATTTTTGTATAAATGAATGGGCTTCATATCTGTAATGTGTTAAGAGCCTCAACTGGAATTAGAGGTGGGCAGGTGGCAAGTTTGGTGCCCCAGATGCATTGGGATTTGGGTAGACTTTATATGATTGTTTGATCCTAACAAGTAGATTGATTAAAATTCACATTGCCATCAATTCAGATAAATCTTTGCCTAAAACAAACTAGAAATTTAAACACATTGAAATAGACTTTGTAGGATTGTTTGATCCTAACAAGTAGATGTGAACCATAACTACGTGAAACAAAAGTACAGGTAAATTGATCAAAAGAACCAAATCAGCATATGAACTAACTTTGTACACAAATAGACATGAAATAGAGTCCTAAAACTTTAATATGAAACATTCTTTGGTTAGAATTCTAACGATCGAACAACAAACTTACCATTGAGGAAGGTGAATTTGTAATTCATAGCCTCTTGGCAATGCAAAATAAAATTTTGCCACAATCTTATAAAGAACTACATCGCAAATTTTCACATAACATAAAACTATCATCCCCATATAAATCATTGTGACAGCAGCCTACAAGTCGAAGAACCAAGAATGACTGCATAAGAACCCAACACTTAAATGTAAAATTAACCTTATAATCGTTAAGTCTCTCGTATAAACATCAGAAATTCATCAAAAGAATTTTCAAGAATAATCCAATCTCTCATAATTCAACACCATTTTTCACATGCCCTCCATTCCCTAAACACAGTCCACATCTCACCCAAGTGATTGACTTTATAACCCATTTCACTTGAAACAGCTCTCGTTCTCGTGAAAAATAAAGACAAGCACTTGAGTGCGCCAAATCAGCAATTTTCGCAAGAATCAAAATGTGTATGCAATGAAAATTCACATGCCAACATTCAAAAGGCAATTTGCACTATACTTGACTTTGTAATTTTCTAATTAGCTGCTTTCAAAATGATGGGTGAACTCACCCTTATTGGGACCAACAAGATTCAAAAAACGACAGTTCAACTGGTCCCTAAAGTAAACACCCACGATCCATCAATAGCACCAACTCTAAATCACAATAGAATGACACTCATTACTCCAACTCAAAATTAACCCTAACCCTAGCATCCAATAGTATAATCAAAGGCTAAACTGTAGTAAACAAAATCAAAATTCAAGAATCAAAACCAACTACAGAAAGATGACCAATAAACAGATTATAATACATTAACACCCACCAACCAACAAAAATCCCCAAAAAGTGAAATCAAACTCGAAACATGTATCGAATTTGCCCTAGCTTTGCTTTAGTTCAAGATTTACCCGATGTTCGATAAAAGTGATAAATTAAGCACACCCATCAAACCAATTAGCAATCTTTGTGCCAGAAGATTGAACATTTGGCAAATGAAGAACAGATTTTGAAGAAAAAGGAAGAAAAATAAAAGATTTTAATCAAAATTGAAGGTGTTTTTGAGAATTGAGATGCTCACCAACTACACTGGATCCCCCTGAGCCGAGCGTCATGAGTTGAGTAAAGACTAAAGAGAATGGTGTTAAGGGGTATGAGAAGATCGATCTGATCGAGGAGGTGGAGAGATGAACGCAGAATCTAAACAAGGGGAAAAGGGTTGAGAAAGGATAAAGAGGGGTCAAATAATATTAACAAATATAATATTTCTACTTAAGAAATATATTTCTTTGTAATTTAAAGTTATGAATTTAAATCTTGTAAATTATATGTGTGATACTTTTAGAAATAGAACAATGGAAAATAGAAGTTTGTGTGTTTGCCGGTAAAAGGTATTTAATACCATTTGAGATGCGAGAGTTTGGGCGTTTAAAAGCACGTGACTTATTGTTTGTTCGAAGCCTGCTCGAAACTGGTTTGAGGCTCGGGAAAAGCATATTTTATTGGAAGAACGGGAGATCCTTTTGAGCAGCTTGTTTTGTTAGGATCTCATATCTTGAAATTAACACATCAAGTTAAGAAACAGCAAGCCAAACATAAGCCAATGTAAGTTCGCCTCATGATTTACTCATTAGACTTATTATCGACTCTCTTGTTTGGCTCATTTAAATTAGAGCTTCACTTTTATTTTTATCTAGGTTAGAGCCTATATATTTCATATGTGAATATAAATAAAACATATTAAAATTATTAGTTTTATAAATATTTTATTTTCTAGATGTTATTATCCATCGGTGAAATAAAAATATAATAAATATTTAAAAGTTACAACACATAATGTTTTAGAAATTATAACTCCATATTTAATGATAAAATATGTCTGAAATCGTATAATTTAGTATGTATTAATAAATTATTAAAATAAAAAATTTTATTTTAAATATTTAATAATTTAGTTTACTTATTTACAATAATTATCATTTAATATAAAATAGACAAAAAACACAAATATAAATATATTTGTTTAAGATATTTTAGTTAAAAAAAAAGTCAAATTGATTGTTTTATAATTTTTGTATTTATTATTTGAGATAGGAGGGAAAATGATTTTTTTATATGCTATAATGATGACAAGTGTATTTTTATGCTAAAATGATAACACGTGTCTTAAAATTATTCTTTTGTTATATTTTACTAGGTTAGTTTCTCGTATATCAAATGGGTTGAATAAATAAAATATTAAATAGTTAATAATAAAAATTTATTAATTATAAAACCATATTTTATGATTAGAGCTGATTAATATTACCTATAAGTAATGACTACAAGTAATAAACCAATGATATAGTTTTCTTTAAATTTTTGGATTTTAGTTTGTTTTATAAAAAATTGAAAAATTTTGTTCTAAATCAAACTATTTTAAGATAACGTCAATTTATAAAAGAAATTCTTATTATAACTCCAAATTTTAATTACTATGGTTCATAAAAAAATATTTTTTAAAACACTGCTTTTTAAATATTTTGTATTTTTAAAGAGTTTAATATTTTTAAAAAATTACTTATGTTATACAAAAAAATGTCTTTAGATATTGTATTTATAAAAAGACCTCTTTCTTAATTTATTAAAAAACTATTTTAATCTAAAAAATAATTATATAATATAATTTATAGTTAATGTAAAAATCTAATAGGAGAGAAAAATGGGAAATATAAGCTTAGGATGTCGAAAATTATGACAAGTGTCAACTCAAATTATTCTTTTATTATAAACACCAGCTTTAGTAAACCCGTGTATTACACAGTTTGAATAAATAAAATATTAAATATAAAAAAAATTACTTAATTATTTTTGGTTTATAATAAATTTCAAAAAAAAAGAAATAAAACAAGATATGGTTTATAAAATGATATTTTAAAATATGATATGATTTAAATTACGTAAGAGTAAATACTATAGATATTCAAACATTTTGTTTAAAAATTGTCATTTTTATATATATTCTTATTATAACTCTCATTTTTTATTATTTTTGGTTTATAAAAAACTTACTTATTAAAAATACTAAATTTAAAATATTTCATATTTTTAAATAAGTTTGATGTTTTAAAAAATTTATTTTGTGAAATTTGTTTCTTTAGAATTACATTAATAAAAAGATATCATTCTTAATTATTAGAAAATCATTTTTAATCTAAAAAATACTTAAATAATATTATTTGTAACTAAAGTAATTATTTAATAGTAAATAGAAATGATTTTTTTTTGAAAATGAATGTGGTGTTGTCACATGTCATTCATAGTTACCCTTTTATAATAAAATAAATAAATAGAGATGTTACGTGTCAGCACTACATTCATTTTTATAAAACTTTTTTTATTTCTCTATCTTATTAAATAACTACATTAATTACTAATAATATTATTTATATATTTTTACATTATAAATATTTTTTTAATAAATTAATAAATA
>BJCM01069906.1:0-18677 GCA_018326385.1 Flaveria bidentis
GCAGGGACAGGTAACGTGACTAGGATTCGTACCGAGAGCCTTGTGGCTCTGATACCATGTAAAGGAACTAAGAGTAATTTGTATATTAGATGTATATAATTACAATGAGGAAACACCTCAATATATAGAGGTGGTAAACCCTAATCTAAGGCCCATGGGCCAACATAATGGGCTAATATAACCGGACAAACTAAACTAATCTATTTACATTAACAAAAACTAACCACAATAGTCAACATAATAAAAAAGTCAAACATAATGAAAATACATCTGTAATACTATTGGTCGTAAGACATAATATGAGTGAAATTCTACTCTAATGACTAATTCATATGGGCTATTTTGAATAAATATACTAATAATTTGTTTAAAATAACTAAATCTAACATAATCATTTTACTCTTTGCATTTTAAGAATCACAATAACAGTCACTATGGCAAGATAACACACACCATCCTTCTTCTAACTATTACTTTTCAACTCTACAGTTAGTGCTTATTATCTTAACAAATTATTGATAAGCATAATTCTAAATTGCAGTTTGCATTATTGTACATAACATGAACAGTTTTATTATTGTTATTTTCAAAATATCCAAGATTATCCTCTCAGGAAACAACAAAGCTAAAGACTGTCAATCAGACACGTAAGACTATCCAGTGACAGATACCAAATATTATTAAATATTAAATCTAATATAAATGTTTAAAAAAAACATACCATCGCCAATTCTAGTGATATTTTCTTTGAACAACAAATCTACAATACTGTTTTCCGATTATCGGTGTTATTCTAATCGGGTCTATTTATTCGTTTCTCAACCGAAACCTAAAACTAGAAAAATCCACTAGCTCAATACGAAGTATTTTGGCTCGTAATAAAACTTAAACCAAGCTTTTTTATTGTTTTAGACTTTTAGCTACCTCATCTTAACCATTTTGCTAAAGATCGTGAATATTCTATTGATATCTGTTCGGAGCTTCTTTCTTACTTATATAATATTATATATACCGAACACACATTCACATTGTCACAAACAAAAAGATAATTTTCTAAACAAAGACAACGACATTAACAAGTAATAACCTCTGTAAACCCACACGCGCTACAGAGTAGCGTGAGCAGCACATACCTGCACAATCTCAACATGAGGAAACCTCACCGCAAAGCTCTTCGCCACCTCTTTCCCTAGCGGAGCGCCACCACACCCGATCAACTGCAGCGACGTCAGATCGTACTTCGGAACGACGTCGGATTTCGCCATCGCCACCACCAACGGCGGCGACACCGGCATATACGTAACCCTATACCTCTCCACCGCCTTCAACATGTTGGTGAAATCAAACCTCTCCATCAGCACCAGCGTCTCCCCGTGCGACATAGCCCTAATCAGCATAAAAAAACCGAAAACGTGAAACAACGGAAGCGGAAACAGCGAAATCGGATGAGGTTCAGGCTGAGGTGAGTTTTCGCCTCGATCGAATTTGCTATGGTGTGAAGCGGCGGTTATCGCGATGAAATTCCGGTGAGTTAACTCCACACCTTTGATTCTACCAGTTGTACCAGAGGAGTACAGAATCGCCGCCGTATCGGACTGATTCACCCGTCTAAGCGGTCTAACACTCGATTCAGATCCATGAAATTGCAGCATTGAAAGGAACTGCGGAGAATCGATGATAATCGTACCTAACGGAAACGACGACGACGACGGAAGTTTCTCAACAACAGAGGATGTAACGAAGGCGATGACGGGGCTACTGAGGCTAATAAGATCCGATAACTCCGATTTGGTGGAAATCGGGTTAACAGGTGAGACGGTGACGCCTAGGGAAAGAAGTGCGAAGTAGATGACCGGAATGTGTACGGACGTGGGAGAAACGATCAAGGCGACTTGGTTGTTGGTGAGTGAGGGGTAGTGTGTGGTGAGGGCGGAGGAGAGGGAGTGGACACGGTGGATGAATTGGGCGTAGGAGAGGCGGAGGCCGGTGGCGGAGTCGATGAGGAAGTCGGTGGTGGAGGTGGTGGACGGGAGGAGGGCGAGGGTGAAGGCGGTGATGGAGAGTGGTTGCGACGGAGGAGGGAGGGGGGCCGGTGGGCGGAGGCTGTGGAAGGTATTGCTGGTGGGGCAGAATCCGTTTTGGGGATCTACAGCATCCGCCATGGATATGAATATCTCTCTTGGTGCCACTGAAATGTCCAGACATCAGAATGATCCATCACATTATTAATTCACCATTCACACTTGTTAATATGTTATTTAGATACGTAAGTTATTTTATTATTTGTATATCTTTCTATAATATACGTAAAAAGATAGAGATAATATTATGTTTCAATAATATAAATAAGTGTTTGTATAACTTAACTTTATTTTTATATTGTCCTTTCTTATTTTGAAATATATGATACGATACTTATAAATTTATTAATTTTTTAAAAATATAGATAGAAAATGTGATGGTAAAAATATTTAAAAAATATTATTAAACTAAAAAGGTAAAAAATAGTATTTTTAGTGTAAATGTAGGAATGGGGATTAAAAAAAATAGTGTGGATGCATTTAGTGTAAATATAAAAAATTTAAAATTTATAAAAAAAACAAAACAAACTTATTTATTTGATGAAAAAAACTAGAAAAGTAAGTAAAGACTCATGGAAATTAACAAGCGTGGCCTTCTTTATTTATGTATTATATAATAGGTTAAAAGATATGTAATAAGCTAAAGAAAAAATATTAAATAGTTCTTAACACTGAAAATTTAAAAAATTAGCCATGCAATTTTAAGAACTAAAAATTACAAATGAAAATGAAACTTATTTATTAAATGTAAAATGTGAATCAATAAAAAGAAATAAAAGTTTATACGATTCTAACAAACGACGTTCTCATTACTTCCCTGTTTATTATATAATACACACGTTCCATTTATAAAAACAATTTATTGCCTATCATGTGTTGTTTGTGTGTACTTTTATGACTAAATAATCCGGTTGCTTTATCATAGAATTTTCGAAGAGCAAATTCATAATTTATGTTTGGTAATAACTTATGGATAAGAATCATATGGATATCGGTATAATTTATACCCAATCTATTATCTTGTATATACATTTTTTTAAACACTAAATGTGCGACCAAATTTTAGAGTATACGTGTTATTTTAATCGAACTCATTTATTTGTTTTCCAGTCAGGATCGTACCCTTAATTTTCTTAAAAGAAAATCAGTTATTAAAATAAATTTTTGGCTCAACTCTAAATATTTTATTTAGATTGAAACTTGAACTTATGATCTTAAAAAATTAACATGTTATGAGTTCGGGCTTAAATAAATTATTAAATAATTATATGTAAATACAACAATTAAATGTTAATAAATAAGCTAAAGCCAAGTCAAAATTGAGCTTGAAAATCATTATAAAATCAAGCTCGAGGATTGAATTGTTAACTCATGATCTTTTAAAATAAATAAAATAAATAAATGACTCAGGCTGTAATCATTTAGACTAGACGCGTCAGATTCGTTTCTTTATCGTTTATACACTCAAAAGGACAAAATAACACAATTTTTCATAGTTTCATTTCTAAGTTTTAGACCACATGTTTACCAAGTACAAAACCCGTCGTTAAGTTTTAGACCACATGTTTACCAAGTACAAAACCCGTCGTTCTACGGTTCATATTAGACTATCATAATTGGTAAAATGAAAAAACACTTAAAAAAATATCTATCTAGTTAGTAGTCATATTAAAAAATTATTTATTCTTTAAAAACTTAAAAAACTCTCCACTATTAAAAATTAAAAACACCCAAAAACATTGTCACATTATTATCATTTTGTACATTTATTTTTTAATATCAATCTTATATATTAATATAAAATATTTATATATCTTTGTTGGATGGAAAATTTAAAACTTTAAAATTTTGAAATATAAAAGTTAAATACTTTTTAGAGGAAAGTTTTAAAATTTTAAAATTTGAAATTTAAACTTTAAATTTAATAAATAATAATTTATTGTAAAAAATTAAAAATTAAATTTAATATTTAGACATATGAGCACTATTCAGACGCACGAGCATTGTTCAGGCGTATGAGCACTATTCAAGCGCAAAAGCACTCTTCATGCGCATGAACTTTGTTCCGGCGTACTGTTTAGGCATTTGGCCACTGTTCAGGCGTATGAGGTTGACTTGAAACGCCCAACACTTAAATTAATATTGAAAAACTAAATATTTTATTAATATAAATATATATTTTCTTTTTTTAATATTAAAACCCAACCATGCCTCATCTTTGAAAATGTTAGATGTTTTTTGGTGTTTATCTCCTTGAACTTTTACCTTCAAAAACAAACATCCCCTAATGGTTCTTGGTCTAAAAACGGATTATGTGGTGTTTTTAAGGGCTAAAAACGTCATATTGGAGATGTTCTTATCGTATTTTGGGTCCCTACGTCCCTAACACGAAGTAACTCGTATGTATCACTTTTATATTTAAACATATCCTTGTGATTTATTATAAAAGGTTATTTGATTTTAATAATCCTAAGTTTTATTTAGAGCATTCACAATCCGTTCCCCTGTTTTTATGTGAGTTGGTGCCCTATATTATATGAAGGTTGTACATTGCTTCCCCGTATTTAAGGAATTACGATGCAACCCCGTAATTTTTTTAATATATTTTAAAGTGTTGTGAGTAAATGATAGATAAAAGGTAATGATAAACATATGAAATTATATTATTTAATTAAAATTGAGAGAGAAAAAATAGTTGTTTTTAGTATAATTAAAAGGATGGAGATGTGAGATGGACTGTGAATGCTCTTATTGGTAGTGATTAATCTCAACTCTGTAACTGTTTACAGATACTCATAATTTTAAGTTTATTTTCCTCCAACGATCTCTTAATAACTGATGATTAACTTCGTTAATTTTTTGATGATGTGGACCGTTTTTGTAGCCAAAAACACTAAACAAAAAGTTGAGATCTATAATCAGGTCCGTCAATTTGAGACGCACCCAAAAACTCGTCAATATCCATCTCTTGTTTTGAACCACTGAATTCGTTGGAGGTAAATTTCAGGTGATGATAAATGTTGGACAATGGAAAACGGACCTAATTAAGACTATGTAATACTAAAGTTGAAAAATGACTCAAAGTTTGTCTCATTTCATTAAAAAAAACTAACTAGTGTTAACTCTCAGCTAGTAAAATGATCATTAGAAAAAAATAAATTCAAAGTTATGAGTGCTTGTAAACATTTCATAAGTTATGATTAATCCCGACCAATAAATAAAAGTTAAAATTATTAAAATCCAATAACCTTACTTTAAATTTACCATCTTTAATGATTTTATGGTATTATTTCATCTATAAGTTCGTTTTAGCTTCTTATAAACACACTATACTTCTTATTTCATCAATTTTAGTAGTTTCATCGACCACACCATACTATTTTTCATATTGAATTAAAAAAAACATGATTGTGTTTGTGAGTGCATGTGTGTGAAAATGGAGTGGTGAATCACGACAAGTTCTTTTCTAATCATCTAGCTAGACTCTACAAGAAAGCAAAAAACTTATTTTTTTCATCAAAGGTTTTAGACCGACAGTCCTCGTTTTCGGTTATATCACATCCATATACTGTGGGGTGTATTTGATATTTGTATGACAACTTTAATTTGAATTTGATATCCGTATATCTATATTATATAAGATTTTTGCATTAGAAACTTTTTTATTGATCCATTTAACAACCAAGAACCTGTTTATTGAGTAATATGTCTAGCATACTTTTTTTCTCATGTATGAGATTATCCACATTGTTGATGACATGACATGTAGAGTACTTTAGCGTTTAAAATTGATGTTATCTTTTAATAAATCAAATTAGATAATGTGTTATGTAATATTTTCAAGTATTTATGAAAGTTTGTTTGTGATCCCACTTCTATAACAATGACATGTCAACCTTATCGAGATTAAGATATTTCATGTCGCTATGGTCGAAGAGTACAATAGAGTGCTCTCGAATGTTTCCTCATAACAACACTTACTATCAAGCAGGGCCGACCCAATAGAAGAATGGGTTAAAGCAAATGCTTGGGGTCTTCAAAAAATTAGGGCCTTCATTTTCTAATTTCCTATATATATTAAAGCTTATATTGGCCTAGGTTTTTATTGATTACTGGACTATCAATGATATATTTGCTAGGGAGTAGTGGTAAGCCGGCAATCATGATTGGAAGGGAGTGAAGCGGACTTCTTGGGAAATCAATTGAAGAACTCAGAAGATTAAACGACAATCAGTTTGTTCGATTTCTTTTGCTTCTTGTTAGAGTCAAGATATCAACGTCACTCATTATGATCTTTGATCAATATGCTTCAGCTTCGTGTTTGAATTCTTCTTGTCCGAGGTTTGATATAGGTTTGTTCTTTCACACTTTAAATTCTTGATTGCTTTACATTTATTTGTTAATTGTTAATTGTTCTAATGTCCTAATAGTTCTAATATTCTGGTGTGTTAATAACTTAACAAGTTAACTAAATTCTCAATCGTTAATTTTTGAGTAGTTAATAATTTTTTGATTGTTAATTAAAGATTGAATTTTTGACTGATAATTGTAGATTGATTTTTTTATTGTTAAACACTCAGTTAATAAATTTTAATGGGATGTTATGTTTATATCTTTCATATTTTTGGTTCAGTAATTTAGCATTGTTAGAGTGTTTGTCTGTTGATTATCATTAGTTACTTTTGTGTTGTTCAATAGAAGATGATGTCAGTGGGAATGAAAGTTGAATGAAGAGAGTTTATATATGTTCTTTTTTAAATTGGCATACATTTGAAGCTTTCAAACACTCTGTTTATACTTGTACTACTTCAGTTTCTTTTCATATTAATACTATTCTTTAATTGATTATGATCCAAATGATATTTTTTATTTCAGATTTACATAGATTGCTTATATCTTAATGTTTGGAATGTCATTCTGCATAATTTGTATCTCTTAGATTTCTGCATACTCATAAAATTGGTTAGCAACCATCCATCTTTTTAACTAATTTTTTTTCTTTCCTTTCAAACAAAATGGTTTTAGTTTTGTACAAAGGCCCCAATTTTATTATTCGTTTTAGGCCCCCTAAAAAGCTTAAGCCGGCCCTGCTATCAAGTAACATTAACTGTGATTTTTTTGTTGATTTAGGGTGACTTTGTTTTTAGTTTGAAGGATAAAACAATTGAAGGAGAATGACAATAAGATAAAACCTTGTGTTCTTAAAGAATATTCTGGTGATAAAGTTGTGTATTTTAAAATCAAAGATTATGAGTTTAAATTCTACAAAGTACATGTGAGGTGATTTTAAAAGCGAGATAGGCGTATAGTAGAAGTGTGTGTTTACTAGTAAAATTTAAAAAAAAACAATAAGGTTAAACCTCTTACTTGAATAGAAATTAAATAACAATGATTCATTCAATCTATCAACACTTTGTAGCCATGAATGGACCAATTGTAACAACACATGAATAATCAATCATAAAGACAAATATATGTATAAGCTTGTCATTAAGTGAAGCATATATTACGCTTGAATCTGGTATCATAAGTTCATAACTCATATTGTTTCTATTTTTTCAAGAAAACCAATATTTCGCTAGTATTATTATAACCACAAGGAGAGAATAACTAGTTAGATTATATTATGATTAGATTGGTTGAACTAATTAATCAAGACTCAAAAGCATCCTTTCAAAGAATGAATGTTCTCTCCTTCCGACCTTCACTTGACTACTCATACCCAATTCAAATCCAATTGTTAATGAATTTAAATATATTTTCGTGTGTTGATGATATTAATTTAGTGAGGACCAAATGGTTTAATTCGGTTAAGTGACCACTACACTAGTAACTAAATACTAAACCTGACATCCCTATATATTCCATTCATATATCTTAAATCTTAAAAGGGTTATTGAATTTTAAATTTTTCAACATTCATTTATTAACCGAGATTAATCATAATTCAGAAAATGTTTATAGGCATTTTAAACTTTAAACTTATTTTCTCTAATCATCCTTTACTAACTGAGAGTTAACCATCGTTAGTTTTTTTATGGAATGAAGCCAACTTTGAGTCAATTTTCAACTCAAGCACCGCATAGTCACAATTAGGTCTGTTTTTCATTGTCTAACCTCTAACATCACCTGAAATCTACTTCCAATGAGTTCGGTGGTTCAAGTCAGGATGTGAGGATTGGCGGGTTGTTGGGTGTGGAATTTTCAAATTGATGGAGCTGGTGATAGATTTCAACTTTTTGTTTAGTGTTCTCACCACAAAAGCAATCCACGTCATCAAAAAACTAACGAGGTTAACTCTCGGTTAGTAAGGGATGGTTGGAGAAAAATCAACTCAAAGTTGGAAGTATCTGTAAATATTTACTGAGTTGGGATTAATCTCGGCCGATAAATGAAATTTGAGATTATTAAAATCCAATAACCCATCTTAAAATAAGCATAAAAACTATATAATCATATGATAATCCAGTATAAAACGATGACACTATAAATTTTAATTTGAAAGTGAAGAAGAATTTAAAAGAACAAGTGACTAAGGGGTTGTTTGACAACATCTGAATGATTAAGGGGCTGTTTGGTAGTCTCTTAATCAGCCTCTTCATAGTTCAGATGTTTGAATGGTTCAGACTGTTTGTTTTGTCAGCACATGTCTGAATGGTTACGACATTTACCTCTGAATGATTAAATATTATACTGATGTTGAATGGTTAAAATGTCTAATACTGAATGTTAAAACATATTATCTGAATTGGTCAGATATATGTCTTTGAATAGTTAAACGATATACTAGCTCTTAATGGTTCAGACATCTTAATGGTTCAACACTTAATAGTTCAGACCTCTTATTGATTCAGCACTTAATCATTCAAAAGTTGTCAAACATCCCCTAAGTATTAAACCAATAAGAGGTTTGTACCATTAAGAGCTAGTATATCGTCTGACTATTTAAAGACAAATGTCTGATCAATTAAGATAAAATTAACCATTCATTATTAAACCTCTTAACCATTCAATATTAGTATAATGTTTAACCATTCAGAAACAAATGTCTAAACCATTCAGACTTGCTCGCGAAACAAATAATCTAAACCATTAAGTGCTAAAACATTTAAATCATTAAAAGATTTATTAAAAGATCGTCAAACAACCCCTAAATGAGAATTAAGAAAATAATAGTTGTCAATAAATGAAAAAGGAGAGAGCTGGAAGGGGAAACTGCATTTGTCCCACATCAGCTTGTTAAAAAACTAGAAAGTAAAGGCATGTGATATAAACATCCCAACTACAACTAAGAAAGGAGATTAGCCATACAATGAGCACATAGCGAACTATTCTTTTGCCTCGTATGTTCGTTGTTTAAAATGACATACATTAATTTTTGAAGAGCTCCTTTTTTTAAGGACTCCAACCAATCATAGCTTCAATAATTTTATTTATATATTAACAATTAAGTTGTATTTTATATAATTTATAATTTAGTTGATAATAATTTATTAAACCCTCCTTGAGAAGAAGTAAAACAAATGAGGACACATATTAAAAATAACCGAATAGATATTGTTTTCGATAAAGTATTTTCATTAAATTAGGTGCAAACGACTAAAGTGGCCTCCTAGTCTAGTACAGTCCAGCTTTAACACTAAACATAAATAGTAACAGTAGCATGTATGAAAATCATTATCACCAATTTCTTTTGAGTGATCGTTTAAAACTTTAAGCTTTAAAGTTCCCGTCAAATTGAAATAACCACCCAATTAACGAACGGAGAAAATGATATCTGATGTCAAGTACTTGATGACGGCTTTTCTTCCTTCTGCTGCAAGTACCTTTATAAGAAGAACATAAGCAAGCGATTTGTGGATTATTACGTGAGTAGAAGACCGTTACAAAACACAATAATGATTAGCATGGTTTACCCTTTTCCTTTTGCCCAACGTGAAAGTTGATATAGTTGAACTGATTCATTTAAAGCATGGCTTGCAAGAAGCATATAGTTGCGTGGTCGCACCATCCACGCAAACCTCATGAATAAGGCCGAATAAACACACAACACTGCGTACATCCAATGTTAAGGTGAATAAGGTAACATACTTTAATTATTAATCTCACCTGCTGATTAAGACGACTTGACATATTTAAAACTGTCACTAGCTAACAACCTCCGGTCATGTTGCCAGATAACATTTCTGGTGGTTTTTTCATGTCAGCCACCCCCTGTCACATGTTACCACTTGTTACATACTATTGACATACTGCAGATGATATATATGTATATATGTGTATTTCAAACCTTATATATCTATATAAGTGTCTTGATTTGAGTCATCTTATAAAACTTAGCTATTTGAAAGGGGTCTAACAGCTTGACAGGTTATATGGATTGAAGTTTTTTTGAAGTTTAGAGTATATGTAAATGTTGTTTAGTTAAAATATCATTTAAATGTCACGTTAATAAAAAATCATTTCACTAAAGCCTATTTTAAATAAAGTGTTGTGATTAATTAATGTTTTGGAGCCCCTTTTAACTATATTGTAATGTTGTTTGAAGCATCACTTATATTCATGTCATTACGCTTGATGTACCAAAATATTCATTGATACACACAATCTCCTATATTGTCGTGTGGCATTCAAATTTTGAAATCCTCGCACATGAGTTATTAAAAAAACTGATGTTGAAAAATATATGTTTGTATGTCAAGCCAATTCGTACTAGAAGCTATTTTTTTGAGCCCGTTACTCAATCGATTTTTTCCGGTGTTGTTTGAATTGTAGATGTTTTTGTGTGATTTTGAATTCCTTTAGTTTTTGAAGGTTCCGTGACCCCATTCAATAAGTGGGTGATCTAGCATAAAAGAAAGTAACCCAATCATTGGGTGGCTGGTCTTAGTGGGTTTCTTTTGTGTCACATCATCATTTCCCGTGAATGAGGTTCATGAAACATGCAAAACCAAAGAATTTTCAAAACCACAATAAAAACCATCTGCATTTTCTAAACAACACATAAAAAACTTAATCCATCTAACTATACTATCTTCACAAGTTTAGCAACCATGGGTGTTCATATGTATCTTTATTGGTTTATTCCGTTGAAATCGAAGCGAATTACCAAAAAAACAAAATTTCAGGTTATGCGTAGCCAAATATAGGGCCTTATTCGTTATTAAATTGGATTAAAATAGTGATTGGATTGGGTCAAGTGACAAAACTTATATAACCATCGTCTTTTATTCGGGTTTAAATTGGATTCAAAGTTTTCAAACCAAAAACCGAAAATTCAATCCGGTTTGTTATTATTCGTTTTAAACCGAACTGGGAGCAGTTAATCGGTTTGGAATTAAATACTTAACACCCCTGATCATTACAAAATCATTAAATTATAATAACTTTTAAAAAAAAAGGAAAATCACCGCAATAAAGAATCCCAAGTTGGATACAGGACCCCAGAAATGAGTAGTCTTAGGTCCAACAGGACTGTTCAAGATGGCCTTGAAGAACGCCATAAATGATCGATCTTGTAGCTAAATCTCTAAGCCTATCTTTCACAATTCACAAATAAGTAAAATAAAATAAAATATCGAATTAGATTAGGTTTAAAACATGAATAACAAAATGAAATAACAAAGGAGTACAGAATTATCTAAACTAGCGTGAAGTTACTCATCAAAAATTATAACCTCAAATCAAATCGTCAAGTAAACAACCATTAGTCCATCAAATTCAGTAAACAAGAATAACATAATGAATTAAATGAAGAAGAAATCGTTCCAAATCGTATACGATTCTACGTCTAATTTGCAGATTATGAACAGAAAACGGAGATCACCGACGTAAAATTGCAAATAGAAATGAAATTCAGATAGCTCGTACAAGTAATATAATTCATGTAACAGAGAATCGGAAATTCTAACCGTTGTTGAAGATAAATGGCAGAAGAAGTGGAGATGACGTTGATGAGGAAGAAATGGGGAAGAAGATTTATGTCGGATATTCCAAGTCACTATCCCACATATGGGTGTTAGTTTATTAGTTTGATGATTTAATTTCTCACATTTTTTTAAGCCCTTGATTTTTTTAAACCGCAAAAGAAGACATTTTATTAATAAAACCGGGCTAGCAAGAAACTAAAACCCAGAAGAACACCAAATACATTACAAGACACCAAAACATTAAAGGATACAACTCCAATACAAATTAACTTCTCGTCATCGTAAGAATCAATGAACAACCTTTTCTTTCATCCGAGCTTTAACCCACAGGGAACATATAACTTTAACATCCTCCACAATCTTAACCGCACTCGATTTTTTCTGATTGAAGACTAGTTCATTTCTTGATCTCCAAATACACCAACATGTAACTTGTATAACAGCATTAATCAATTTCTTTCTATTTTCATCTCCTGAGGTCGTTTTATGTAACTCCAATAGATCTTTAAAAGAGAAAGCAAAAATGGGAGGCATTTTACACCACTGTGATATGTTGGACCATACCAAATCTACGAAGACACAATTTATAAATAGATGTTCCACTGATTCAATTCCATCTCCACACATCACGCAAACAGTGGACATAACAGGGACGAACCTTTTCTCAAGCGCTTGGAGGGTCGGAATGCGATCCATTTCCGCCCTCCATTTGAAAATACAAACCTTAGGAGGCACCCAGTGATTCCAATAATACCTAGAAAGGGAATTATTACGACCACTATGAACCATCAATTTCTTAATGTCTTTAACTAGGGAGAGATTAGACTTGAACCCTTCCAGGTACCATTCATCGGGCTTATATGATACATAAACATTCTCAAGGGCTAGGTTTAAATCATTAAATTCATTCAGCAACAACTCATCCTCCAATCCTTGTCTCCACGTCCACTGCCATTGGATATGATCATTATTAATACTATAACAATCATTAATTAGGACCCTTTTGTATAACTCATCAGCAAACAAATTCGGAATCTCTGCTTAAGAGAAGATTCCCCTAACCAGCGATCTAACCAAAAGTGGATAGAATTACCACAATGAAGCCTTCCAGTTATCAGATTACTTAATTGAATATTGTAACCCATCAGATCCAACTCAATCTTAAAGATATTCTTTCATACCCCTGCATATGACTTTTTAACAGGAATAATGTTCCAATTCTTAGTATTATGATGCAAGGACTTTATGACATTTCTCCAGAGTTTGTTTTCCTCAATCTTATATCTCCACCACCACCTAGCCAACAACCCAATATTAGAGGTTTTTAACGGTTCAATCCCTAGCCCACCTTGTTTCCTGGGAAAGGTGATCCGTTCCCAGGAGATCCACTTCACTTTGTTCTTTTCTTCCCCTCCTCCCTATAAAAAATTACGTCTGATCTTTTCAAGAGATTGCAATACCTTCATATTGGCCCCCACTTGCAATCCTAAGTGTGAAAAAGGAATTGCACCAACTTGACAATAGAGATAAGATGCCACATTTTGCTTTTCCACATCCGTCACACCAACTCCAAATAACCAGCTTTCAGCTACATTTATTTTAAGACCCGAGGCAAGATAAAATAAGTTCTAAAATAATTAAAAAAATCATTTATCCAAAATAAGTTCTAGTTTAATAATTAAAAAATCATTTATAAACCACCCACTACAATGTCTATTCATCAACGTGTGTGGAATTTTAATTACCAAACTCAAATGAGTCTTCAACTACTATGTAAGAGTGTAAGCGTGAAACTACGTTTCCTCTTTTCACTAATCGATCAATTATTTATCCAAAATAAGTTGTGTAGTTTAAGTATTTTATCACTAATTGATCGATTAGTGATATAGTGATAAAAAAAATTCTTTTTGTACTAGACATTGTCTGTTTTATATATTCTTTTTTTAAAATTACCACACATGCACTTTACATGATTTGAACTTATAACTATTATTTAAAGAATATACTAGCTTACTGTTAAAAATATCCATTTATAAAACTTTAAAGATCAAACTCCCTTTGTATTTTTGTTTTGTTGTAAATTCATATGATTACCGGTTGCCTCACCCTAAGCATAGCATCTTAAAATATTTTAAATATGTGGTTACTTTGTAAATTTAACTCTTACTATATTGATTTAGAGGATCGGTAATAACTAATTGTTATATTTTTTATGATAAGTTGGCTATAAGTTAAACTAGGTTAGTATCCTGTATATTACACTCATTGAATAAATAAAACAATAATTGCATATAATTAATAATAAAAATTTATAAATTATAAAACCATGTTTGAAAATAAAATATGATTATAATTGCATATGAATAGTTATTTCAAGTAAATAAACAATATATGAGTTATATATAAATATATAAATATATATATATAAATAGATAGTCTAGAAATCTATTTATTAAACGGATTATAGTTACTAATAAACACGAAAAATTACAGTACGATATTTTAATATAAGATATGTATAAAATTACATATACATGCTTGTACAAGAGATAAAACAATTATACTATTTTAACTCTCTTATCTAAATAGTTTTATTTTTAAATATTTGTTTTAAGATTTTCTTATAAAAATTTATTGTTTATAAAAATATTGTTTATTAAAAACTCAAGTTTCTAATTATTCTAGTTGTTTTAATAAATCTGTTTTTAGAAATTCCATATTTTATAACTATTTCAAAAAATGACTGAATTAAAATTTTTTATTTCAAAAGGTTTAATATTTTAGAAAATATATGAATTTTAATTCTTTAGTAAAACTTATTTTTAAAAACATAATTTGATTTAAAAAAATGTAGATTATAGAGAAAAATGTATCAATTGATCAAATTACTTTTTATGAAGAAAGATAGATTGTTTGAGTGTTTAAATTACTTTAATACCATTTTGGTGGGAAAATAAAATGAACATGTTTAGAAAAATAACAAGTATCAAAAAGGTAGTTTAAAAAATGACAAGTGACAAAAGAAACCTTATTTTATTAGTATATATAGATAATAATAATAATAACATTGAAATTTATTTTATTAACCAATCAGAATTGCCTCTCTAATTTATATAACATTAAGATGGTGATACAATAGTAAGTACTTCATTTCTCTCGCGGAAGTCTTAGATTTGATTTTAATTTATTTTGAAAATTCCTGCTTTTATGGTTATGAAAAACAGATAATTGATTTGAATTCAAACCATGATTTGGTAGCAGCCTAATAGATATGAATGGCTAGAAAACAAAATTGAATACTTTTGTATATAAATTAAAATTACCTATATTTTTTTACTCTTTAATTTTTTAAAATACATTATTATGCAGACTGGATAGTGGATACATCGTTTAATATAATAAAACATACCAATCGGTAGATTAAATATCTATTAGTTAATAAAATATTTGCTATATTTCAAATAAAATCTAGAATAACTTTTGATGAAGAATGTTCTGATAAAAGTCCGTTATGATTTATGATATTAACGATGAGTAATAAACGAAAAGATGTAATATAATCCAAATATGATGTAACATATATTTTAAATGAACTACTAGTTAATCAGATTTACTATTTCATATATTATGAAGCATTATTAGATATTTTTCTGAACTACAATTTTATCTAGAACTATATAGTTTTTAATAAACTTTTTATTAGAGTAAATATTCAATTAAATCATCTTATACTTGATTTTGGTTTAAACCGAGTTTGTTCTCTTAATATGACTATGGTCAAAATAAATATTTGGTTTGATTAGAGTCGAATTTAATATTACATGAATGATAGAATACGTTATCTCAAAGGTAAAGTCAATTTTATAGATTTTAAGTGACCTTGAGAGTCGTTTGTTTTGCTCGTGTCACTGAAGGTTATCACTAAGGTTTTGGTCTTTTGGATAAGACTTCCATTATTATAACATATATCTCATAAATCTACAAATAAAAAAATCGGCAAACCAAACTTCCACATGCATGAGCCCGGGGTGTCAATCCAAATTGGCACTCATGTACGGCCCGTTACCGAGCATTTTTACAAGAGGCTATTTTCACCACTCAGACCCGTAACATCCAAATCATATGAGAGCGACTTTAATATTACTCAAAGGTTCAAGCTATATACAAACCTATGAATAGTTATTTTGCGTAACAGAAGGCCTGGTGCATGCCTTTTGCACCATTCCAACACCTTGGTACGGTCTTGTTTTCGTCCGTATCGCCTTCATTTATAGTTAACCAAAAAAAAAACTGTGTCCTCAATAAACAGTACAACTTGAATTGGACATGAAAGTATAAGGGTATTACATTAATGATGACATGTGAGTATGTATTCTCCATTAATCAATATACATTAAGCTTTAGATTTACGGTAAACCTTCTATAACCACCCATACAGAACCTCAGTAAGTGAGAAAAGCACATCTGAAGTCAAGTTGAGGGCGTCTTATCTTCCTTCAGCTGCAAGTACCTTTCAGAAGAAAACAACGGTAAGCAATCTATATATGCATTGTGAGCATCAAAGGGTTGCAAAAGTATTATTAATTTTGCAATAAGCATCACATACGAACAATGTAGTTTACCCTTGACCTCTTGCCCAACGGGAGAGTTGATAAAGTTGAACCGTTTCATTTGAGGCATGGCATGCAAGAAGAAGATAGTTGCGAGGCCGCACCATCCATGCAAATCTCATGCACAAAGCCGAATACACACACATCACTGCATCCAATGATTCAAAACTTATGGTTTATAAATCTTATTGACAACAATAATTTCAATCTCACACAGTATAAATATTTGTAGTTAAAATTTAAACATGACACTACTAACCTCCAGTCATGTTGCCAGATAACATTTCTGGAGGTTTGTCAATATCAGCCATTGCCTGTCACATTTCAGCAATCATAACTTCTTAATTTAAGCATTCACGAACGATACTGAAAATATAGTGGAAAATCATACCGCTGCAACAAATCCCCAATTGGCCACGGGACCCCAAAAATGAGTAGTCTTAGGTCCAACAGGACTGTTAAGGAAGGTCTTGAAGAACGACATAGATGATTTTGCAATTAGCTATGCCTCTGCGCGCAATGGTCATGAAACTACTAGTTATGCAAGGTAATAAGATATACTTCAACTGTATCACATAGGAATCATAAGAATTTGGGGAAATTACCAAAATCAAAGCAACCACATGAACATAATAATACAAAAGAAAGAAATTTGCAGAGATAAACCAACCATTTTAAACCTTAAATGTTGCCATACACGTTGTTGAAAGGATATTCAAATTAACCCTTGAACATTGGGCACAACTATATTCTCATAGTTTAATTACGTGTTAATCTGCAATAATCCTGAACTAATTCATTATTAATAATTTGGGTGTTAATCAACCTGTAGCCTTAAATCAAATAGACGAACAGTTCATACAATTTCTCTATCTCATGATAAATCGCATGGTTCACAGATCTATACATCTGATAGAGTTGAAAGGCAAACATAATATCGATATGAAACTACGATTCCTTAGTTTAACACATACAATCATCAAGAAATCAGTGCATCCAGATGCATAGTAAGCTCGAGCTTGTTTCATCATGAAAATTTATTCCTAATAATATACAATTCTATGTCAAATTTGCAACTTACGAGTACAAAATCGAGATAAACAGCCTTAATTTGCAGACGAACGACGATTGGATGCTTCTTACGAGTAAAATGAACACTCAGTAGGGAGAAACAGGGGGTCGGAAGTTGCAACTGTCGTCGGAGATCATCAAATGACCGATGAAATCGAGAGGATGATCTTAGAAGGAAGAAACGTTGGGACACTAGTTATACAGTTTCTCACGGACACTAGAAAAGTATCAATAAATAATGACTTGGTTCCCCAAATATATAAATCCGATGTTTGTCTTTTTAATATTGAACAGAGAATTTTACTTCTGTTACTGTGTTACATCATGGTTTTCCAAACAAGATGTTGCAAGTTTCGAATTTTGGTGGGGGTAAGAAGACTCTGAATGAGATGATTTTTTCGGTTGTGGGCCTTCTGACAAGAGGGTTGGGATGCGGTTTTAGTAATGAAAAAAATAGGTGAAGCGTATGTTTGAGATTGTTTTTAAAAAGCTTCTTATATTTTTTACCTTCGAAAAAGTCATAAGTAGTATTTTAAAAGCTGAACCAAACATCATTGAAATTGTTTAAGATAACATGATTATACATGTACCGTTAAAAATTAGTTTTTTTTTCAAGAAAACATCTAAGATTGATTCAATGATAGATGTGTAGTTCCTTAGAACTTAACGTGGCTAATGCAAAATAGGAGAAGTTATATAGAACTTATGTGCTATTTGTTTTTTCTGCAGGAAAATGTCTGCAGTCTGCAGACCATATCTGCAGACATCTGCAGCAGAAGAGCTATACCAAACGTCTGTACTCTGCAAAAAAAAACTGTTTGTTTTTAACATCTGTAGAATGGTAAAAAAAATATTCTATAATTAAATTAAACTTATTTTTAAACCTATTAAATTAAACCTATTTTTTTAATTGTTTCCTTGGACTTATACCACACACACACACATCCATACGTACATACAACATATATATGCATCCATACATACAA
>BJCM01069910.1:0-14501 GCA_018326385.1 Flaveria bidentis
TTGTTGTTGTTGTTGTTGTTGTTGTTGTTGTTGTTGTTGTTGTTGTTGTTGTTGTTGTTGTTGTTGTTGTTGTTGTTGTTGTTGTTGTTGTTGTTGTTGTTGTTGTTGTTTGGAATGCAGTCAACAAATATCAAGTTAGTGGCCATTGGTTGGATTAGTGTGTATTTGATGTTGAACAAAAAACATGTACATGTAGAAGATGGGAGTTGACTGGTATGTCATGCAAGCATGTAGTGGCAGTTAACTGGAATATGGCACTCAATGGTATTGAGGTTAGCATTCCGGAAAGTTGGGTCTATAAAAATTTACTTATTAAAAACACCAATTATAAAATATTTTATATTTTTAAAAAAGTTTGATGTTTTAATTTTTTTTCTAATTTTATGAAACTTATTTCCTTAGAAATAACATTAGTAAACAAATCTTTTTATTAATTTATTAAAAAACTATTTAATTTAAAAAATTAAATAATATTATTAGTAGTTAATGTGATTATTAAATATAAGAGAGAAGAAAAAAAATTGATAAGAATAAATATGGTGTTGACATATGTCTTTTTTAAAAACATTTTATATTAGGAAGATAAGAAGTTTACTAAAATATAATTTTGAAAGAATATTATGATAGAAATTAAGAACAATAATATTATAAATTTTTAAAATTATTTTCAGTTGATCGAAAACCAACTCATATTCACATTAAAATACAAAATGAAATTCAAAAAGTTTTCCCTAAACAACGTTAATCTAAGATTTCACAGACGCAATCAGTGTTACTTAAATCGCTGAGTCAAGGGGTGGGTCCCACAAAATGGTAGATGGGCCCACCACAATTTCATGGATTGAATGATAAAAAAGAGCACCTCACGTGGACTCTGAACCAAAGGCCTCTGTCCAACCACAATTAAAGGACTTCTTCATTTTTGTTTTTATTTAGTATTTAATAATTTATATTCCTAAAAAAGCCTAAAAGTTTCATTAAGAAAAAAAAAAGACGGTAAGACTTCTCACAATACAATTTACTAGAAAATTTATAGAATTTTGTTGTATGATGTTGTGTCTTAACTCGTCTTTTTTTTGTTTTTTTAAAAAACAAAATTTTATTCTACACGCTAGAAAGAAGCTAACAAACCATCAACAATATGACCAAAGATAACAATACATCGCAAAGAAAAATGATTGAAAATATGATAATGATACTCTAAATCCTAAAAATGCAACACTTGTTCCAATCAAGAAGAGAAAGTTTGTTTCTGTTCTTGAACCATAGGTACCCATCGATTTTATTTCCTCAATGATATTTGTAATCGAGACGTCTTGATTTTTGAAAGCACATCTATTCCTTGCCTTTCAAATAGTTCAACACACTAACACTATTATACATCAATGCCTTTTTTTCTTAGGTTCACAAAGATCACCCTGGTTATGAATTTGCACTAGGTCACTGCCCGAGAACGGATATATGGGTGGAAGCTTGCACCAAGATGAAATTTGTTGCCACACAATGGATGCTATAACACACCCTGTGAATATGTGCACCACATAGAACGTGATCCATGGAATTGATATGAATGTTCCTCTCGATAACACCAATTTGGTAGGAATACCGTTTAGTAGAACTCTCTATCCAAATATGTTAACGCGTCTTCAATCTTGTCAATCATAGTTGAATGTTAACCTACGGGTATCGAATTCAAAAACTGATGCATCAAATCCATTCTGGTGGAATTTTGTATGTACCTTTTCCAATAGTATTCTATGAATCAGTGTTATTTCAGTTTTAAATTCATATAAACAAAAATTATTGTTGCTATGAGATTCCGCTATTATACGTGAGATCTAGTAGATATGTTTCTTTGTTTCATGTGACATCTGTGTTATTCCATGTATTGAATTTTATACAAATACTAAAGGAATTTATTTCACTGTTGTTTCTTTAATTTTTTAAAGAAAAAGTTGAAACAAAAATGATAACAATATCTGGAAAAGAAATTCCTTTTTTGATACATTTCAATCAATTTTAAAGATACCAGCAAAGATGTCAACAAAGTAACTTCTTTCTCTTTGTTCTCATTTCAGTTTACACCCAATAACTATTGGCTAAACTACATTATGGTCCCTATACTTAAAGGTCCCAATTTTAAGTACTAACCTCTCAACATCAATTTCCAATGAGCATGTGTTCTTCACTCATTTTCTTTACAACGTTTTGAATGTAACCAATGTGTTTGTCCCTCTCTATACGGCATACAAGCTACGATATGATCATATCGAATGTGAGAATGGGTTCGTAACATAATGGGTTATAAATGTTTTTAATACAATCTAAGTTGTTTGAATAATAGTTTACATCATACATTTTTTATAACCATTAAAACCCGTTTAGGAAAACTCAGATGGCCCAGGAATATCTTTTTAAAGGTAAAACACAACTTATGTTAGACAAATACTCTTCAAAGAGTCAACGCTAAAAACTAGTAAAAACGGTATTTTAATACGAGATATATGTTAGAAAAGAATCAGACGACGCTTATCATGTTCCTCTAAAATTATAGTTTTTATACATGTGTTACGGACCATATGCATTTGCAAAAAATCTACACAAGAACATGTTATAGAAATTTCACGGCTGTGTCCAAATATCATTACATTTTGATGAAAACAAGAGAGATATAACACAAGTGGATCGATGTCGACTACATATATGCACACGTACCTTCATTGTTTATATTTAACATCAATCATTTTCGAGTAAAAGGACTAAAATTGTAATTTAACATAGTTTATACACCAAACACATACTTTAACCTTCATCATCACTTCCCATTTTCATTTATTTTTGTTTTGCTTTTTAAAGCTCACCCCTATAATTCCCTCTCATTATCTTTGTTGCTTAAAGCTTGCACTCCTTCAATTCCTTATCCTCACAGATATCTTTAAAACATCAAATGTAAATTTTCAAAAGTTCGATCGAGATTGTTCCAATGTTGTTGAAAGAGAAAGAAATCAAAACCCGCAAAACCCTAATTCATATCATACAAGTTTAGAGAGAGAAAGTGAAGAAAATTCAAGATTGTGCGTGTTAACTTCTTGTAGGTTTTTATCGTGTATTTGTGTGTTATAATTTCATGCTATCATGGAAGGTGAAGATCATTTCCACCACCATCACCACCACCGGCCACACTTCCCTATCGAGCTACTCGGAAAGAAAGACGACGAAGCCGCCACCTGCTCCTCCTCCGCCGCTGCGACCACCGCCACCGCCTTATCACCATACCCTTCCCTCGCCATCGCGGGCGACACTAGCATACTTAGACCCAACCTCGCCACGTCCTCCGACGAACCACCAAAGAAACAACCACCCAAGCGAACTTCCACCAAAGACCGACACACCAAGGTCGACGGCCGAGGGCGGCGCATCCGCATGCCAGCGTTATGCGCCGCCAGGGTCTTCCAGCTCACCCGTGAGCTCGGCCACAAATCCGACGGCGAAACCATCGAATGGCTCCTCCAACAGGCGGAGCCAGCCGTGATCGCCGCCACCGGCACCGGCACAATTCCGGCAAACTTCACCTCACTCAACATCTCCATCCGCAGCTCCGGTTCAACCATGTCGGTGCCGTCACACCTCCGATCAACTTACTTCAACAACCCTAATTTCACCTTCCCACAAAGAAGAAACATTTTCCCAACACTTGGGTTATCATCACAAGATCATTCATCATCAAATCTTCTACCTTTTGGGTCGACGATGAATCTTAATCAGATGCTACAAGCGAAACAAGAACTGAGGGATAACAATAATAATAATAATAATAATAATAATAATAATAATAATAATAATAATAATAATAATAATAATCCGGTGGAGTTACCGGAGACGACGGAGGAAGATAGTATGGGTGGTAGAAAACGACGGTCACCGGCGGAGCTTGATTTGTCGTCGCACCATCAGCAACAGCACATGGGAAACTACTTGATGCAGTCGACCACCGGAGCGATTCCGGCGAGCCACCCATCGATTCCGGCGAACTTTTGGATGGTAGCGAATTCGAATCAACATCAAGTGATGAACGGAGACCCTGTGTGGACTTTTCCTAATGTAAGTAATAGCTCCGGTGTGTATAGAGGTACGGTGTCCAGTGGGTTGCATTTCATGAACTTTCCGGCCACCGTCGCGCTTCTGCCGGGGCAGGCGGCGGGAGGCGGCGGTAACGGCGGCGGTGGCGGTGGTGGTGGTGGTGGTGGTTATGGTGAAGGGCAATTGAATATGTTTACAGGTTTGAATCCGTACAGCAGGTCGATGTTCGGTGGTGGATCGTCTGAATCTCCGGCGAGTGGGTCTCAGACTCACCACCGTGGTGGTGGTGGTGGTGGCGGCGACGGTGGTGGTGATGATCGATGTGATACCACCAACTCATAGGGTTTGCTCTGCTGCTGCCATGAATACGATGGTGTTGTTAAATTTGATGTGTAAACACACGTGAGGTTTGATTTACTTCATATATTTTTTCCGAAATTTTTAAACGATTCTTATATATTTTGGTTTTTATAATTTAGTTAGGGATTTTGCATTTCATTTGTGTGATTAATATTATGAAGATTTTACAAGGGTTTGGGAGAAATAGTGGTTTTTAGTTTATACAAGTTTTCCCAATTTGGTTTTTCATTTTGAATTTTGTAATGTTTGAAATTTAATTATTTTCAAGAACAACAACTCACAAATTCATTTAACTTACTACTAATTTTTACTACACAATTAACTGATATCATCCTGTCATAATCAAGTCTAGAACCTTTGACCTTAAGGGGCTTCACCGTTCTAATTTCTAATGGCTTTGCAACTAGACTCAACCCTCCACCCCTGATGTTTTATTTAATTATGTTCATACTAGAATTTATGAAATAATAAATAAAAAATTACTTAATGTGCCTAATACGTATCTTCTTTTTGTCTTTCAAAATTGTTGCTAAATGTGTTCGTTTGTAATAAGAACTTGTATTCAAAACAAGGAAATCTTTTTTTATAAAAGAAAATGTGTGATTTATCTCTGTTATTATGTATTTTGCTAGAATTGAAAACTGCCCCAATTATAATAACTAATAAATAGTTAATGAAAGTGATTTCATCATTCTTATGATTTAACAATTCCTTCGAAGCCTCTTGTCGTACATTTTACTTTTTTAATTAGTGTGTTTAATCCTAATTATGATTTCTATTACCTTGGTCATCGTACGTTTCTTTTAGAAAACGTTGAGGGGCAAATTCGTACTTTGCCAATTAACGGTGGTTGGGGTAACTACATCAAATCAAGTTAGTTGGTATGCGATATGTAATTCTTTAACTAACTAAGCTTTAACTAACAAAGCAAAGTGTCATCATGTTATAATAATTTATGGAGGGCAATAACAAAAAAAGGCATGTGAAGCTTCTTTTGTGTTTTCAAAAGGTAAACATATATGATGTAACTAACAATATTTAAATATAACACATACATAGATCGAAAGAGTGTTAGACACAAGATATTTGTAGTAGGGCGAGAAATGAACGGGCTACGACGAATGGGTCAAAAAGTTGCATTAAGTCGTACTACTCGCAGGTGCTTCTATTTAAATGTTTTATTTAAGTATCAACACAATATTTTACTCGAGTCTCAACAATGAGATTGTATATGATATGCTAAACAACACTACTTGGTCAAATGTTGAAATAATTATTAGTTTAACCTAAGAAGTTTTAAACGAGTTTATGTTTTGCAATTAAATTTTATTTTGTGGTCTTAAGGAGGATTAAGAAATGTTAAAGGGAATGGTTATGCTCATCTTCCTTGACGTCCCTTGGAGTTAGCCTACACTTGTTGGACACGTAGACATGAATAAGCTAAGAGATAGCCATAAGTTTTATTATTGAGAATCCTAATGTAACAAATGTTTGCTTTTATTTACTTGTATTCTATGATGTATCAAGTTTTACCTTCTCATGAATTGACAAATAGCCAAATATTTTCTCCAAAATATAACCAAAATCATACATTGAATCACGGGCTTTATTTTAACTTGGAAGTGGCCCAATAAAGAAGCCCACTTGTTTATTTTTAAATACATGTAAACTACTAAGTAGTATTGTCGTATTGTATCGTATTAAGGTCGTCGGAATAGGGCAACACTTGATAAATGAAACTATCAAGTGGGCCTTTGTAGAACCCATTCTTTTATCTCATTAGCATCGAATTATCCTTCTCAAACTCTACTATTTAAATGAGACTTACCGGTACGTATGTTTGCTATATATGAGAGCCCTTTCAAAATGACTATCAATTTAAAAAACAAGAAGTTGATTTGCATCACTATATGTGTGAAACAAATATAAGTGTAAGATGCGAAAGAAATATATATACATCAGTGTAGAATAGATACAAAGAAGAAAAAGTTACACTACTACTAAATTAGTGGTGAAGATAGGGTTGTAAACAAGCATTCTAATTTAAAGACTAAAGATCGAGTATAAAAAGGAGCATGATTTATACATCTGTTACATTTATCTCGTATCTGGCTTGTTCTAATTAATCATCGTTGAAATTCATTGCATGCACAAATCATGATTGTTTATCATCAAACATACGGTCCAATGATAGAATTTAATGCATACGTAACATGGACATGTGTAGTATTTGTTTTCTTCTCACTTTTCTTTGCGTACCTAATATTGAAGTCACAACATAATACCTTAGTTTGTTATTCAAGGCATGAAGTTTTGACAGAGAATAGAACTTATTTATAGCTCGTTTAAACACACACACATATAAAGAAGAGTGAGTTGTCGTAGTATTCAATGGCGGAGCTTGAAAACTGTCATAGGGGACGGAGTGAAACATCATTTTTAATGTTTTAACAAATAAACGTTTATTCATCTGTTTAATATTTAGGATACATCATTATTATATAATGATATATTCAAATTGAAAATGTATATTATGTTGATATATAAAATTTAGAAAATAAAATATGTATATTTTTTAAAATATGACTAATCAAGTAAATAAAATAGATATATTAAAATCTTCAAAGGATAAACATATAACTTAAGAATATTAATAGTTGAGATTAAATTATACAAAATAACTTTGTTAGATGAATATTTTAGACATAGAAATTTTTGTTTGACTTTTTTTAAATTCTACACCTTTTTAATGTTTATTACTTTTATATAAGATATTATTTTTTGTAAGTATTACACCATAAAAACAAATGTTTTTTAATAACTATAACAAGGACAATATCATTATACAAGAACATAAAAGTTTTTTTTTTATGTTTTTCAGCTAATGAAATATGTTCATTAATATGATTTAATGTATTTCATTGTGTCTTTTTGTTTATTACTGTGTTTTCTTGAATATTATTATGTATTTCTAAAATGAAAAATTTTAAACAAAAAATAATAACAAAAAAACACTATAATGTAATTATATATGCAAAACACAATGATTAAAACTATTTAATCTAATACATTAAAAATAATAAATAATAACACAAATAATATAAAACGTAAAAGCCAAATGATAAAGTATCATATTGTGTTTAGTCGTCATTGTGAACAACAAAAATAACACGTATATATTCTAAAACATAAAACACAATGATTAATACATATAACAAATAATGTAAAGTATGTGATACAATGAACTGATATTTGACATAATTATTTGATCTATTAGACATAGTGACCCGAAGTACTTAACATAATAACCAAAATATCTTCTCATTAGAAAAAAATAAAAGAACACATGTCAATCTCAAATTCTTTGTTACACTTTAAATTAAAATTTACTTTTTAATTATAACCCTACCTTTTAATTTAAGGATTAATTTAAGACTAAGAAAGAATATCATCTTGGGCTAAATTTATTCACTTGGATATTAAT
This sequence comes from Flaveria bidentis, assembly GCA_018326385.1. NCBI lineage: Eukaryota > Viridiplantae > Streptophyta > Magnoliopsida > Asterales > Asteraceae > Flaveria > Flaveria bidentis. Next base: position 7,925 of record BJCM01069910.1, read on the forward strand.
ACGAATGTGTAGGAATCTTTCAACTTACACATGCTTACGAGTAGAATCTTGAAATTCAAAACCCTGGAAATATGTGTGTTGCTTAGATCAAAGGGAACTGACATTTTCGATCAAAATCGGTTTCTTGACTTTTATCACATTGGGTACCATTATCTTGAGCTTGGTTCTTTTATGTGTGGATGCCATTAGAGACGGTAATGGAGCAGCAAAGCTTGAATATTTTCATATGGTCATATGGGAGCGGGAGCGAAATTAATTTTTTAAATGAAAAGAACTCATTATATACAAAAAAAATTGCATTACCGGATAAAAAATTAACACTATTAACGAAAAAATGAGTGGTGCGATGGTCCCTCCCAGCCCCTTTAATGCTTCGCCCATGATTAGAGAGAAGCGCGTAGTTTGTCCATGTATTACACTAGCGGGATTTCGAAAACATTAAACCTTTTATAGGCCTATGGTTGTTTGTTGTTTGATGAAACTTGTAAAGTGAACCCTTGTGGGAAATCTATAATATAGTTTTAGTACAACACATCGTATGTTTAAACACTTTTACTGCTTTTAACTTTATAACGACATAAAAATTCTGACAACTACTATATGCTCGACATCATCCCTAGATGACCGTCGGATATTCACTATCCAAGAGGTCATATTTGTAGTTTCTAAAACAGCATTGCATTTAACTTTGTGGTGGATCATGTAACGATCTTTTCTATGAATTTTTTCCCTAAAATTGCTAATCTATTTTTTTAATACACATAAAATAAAAAAGAAAATCTTCTTGATTAATTAGAGGTTGGTATTCTTTGAACACCTTAAGATAAAGATCTCCATTATAAATCAGGGACATATATTTAATCATTTTTTAGTGTTCCATGATTTTTTTAACTACATGTCTTGTAACTTTCAAGCATATTTTGCTAGCATCCAAATTAAATGTCATGCATCAAGCATACAAGACAATTAGTCTTGTCGATAACATGAATTGTAGTTATTCATCATGCCCATATGAGAATTGACATATATTTCTATTTAAAAGTGATTTGATACCATTTGAATGGGAGGTACACATATGTACACTTTTCACCAGCCTACACATATGAACGTTAACTTCATAATCATTAATTAAATGCGTATATGTGATTTGTTAAACATGATAGTTATTTAATCATGCTTTTTGGTATGAAATGTTAAATATTTAAACTAAAAATCTTAGAATCAACAAAGATATTCATAATGGGATATGATGACGGTTTTAAATCAGACTATCACCCTTGGAACACCGCTGCCCCACATGCGCAAAGGGGCATGAGGATATAAATTTTCTACGTTTTTTTTATCTTTCATCAACTAAACTACAATAGTATACATCATAATTTCATTTATAATTAAACATACCACTATCACTAACCCATTACACACATTTATCATAATTACATCAATGGTTACATGTCGCCTGCATAATGACACCTTTTATCACTATCAGTCACACGCTACAGATCATATGACTAAGAAATTGTTTTGGTGTTTATTCTTTGTGTTTCATTATAGATGGTAATAGATAATTCAAAGAGTTTTGCTAAAACCATTGTTTTATTTAACAAACATAAAAACTTGCTTCAACCTTTAATAGAAGTTCTAACAAGTGTCAGCCATGATTCTACGAAACGACAAGAACACATATGTAATAAAACGACTAGGTGAGGCGTGTACCTGAAGTTAATCTAATTAACAAAATTAACAAAAACACTTGTGAATTGACATTGTTAGACGATTTGATTAATTAACATTAAGTTTTATTGTAGTTGGATGAACCACGTTCTTGAAAGAGTTGTCATTTACCATGGTGATGCATCAACTACATAACATATAATCACTTAACAAAACAGATTATAATCATTCATTTATAAAGAAAAAGATAAAGGTAGACAAAGAACATATTTTTATTTGATTTCACAAAAGAATATTTTCAACAAAGTTATAAAATTACTACGTATGATACAAAGATACAATACACCCCTTTGCAAACGCCTAAAATTCCTACCAAATTAGTTTCCAAAAGTACTTGACGTGTGATTACAGTTTTACCTAAAAAGAGTTGAAAAACAAATCATCCTCCGGTTCTTCTTTGGCGCTCGATAGTGACATGTCTTTTCCTCGGTTTTGATTCACATAAGAACTCTCGGAGCGACCATAGTTCCCGGAGTTCTGCAACATTTGCAGAGTGTATGGGGGTTGACCACCATTGTTGGTCAACCCCGATGTGTTCTGAATGTTAGATGAGTAGTCTGTTGATGGCCTTATAGCTTTGGTTCCATAATTGTTGTTAGTGGTTGGTGCTCGATTAATGTTGTAGCTTCCGCTACCGCGGGGTGCAGGCACGTCATGGTTATGTTTCCCTTCGTAAGTTGTGATCACGGCTCGTAAATCGTGTGATGCCCGTTCAACGTGTTTTCTCACTGGGCAACCAACATATGTGCACTTGTAGTAACTCCTATACATAATTTCAAAGAGACTATGTTAAGTAAAATAAAATGTTCAAATTTATAGATGTTAAAACATGCTTTTACATACTATATTATGCAAGATTTGAGGGACACCAAAAACTACCTTGGATTTGGATTTCCTTTAACTACTTTTTGTCCATATTTCCTCCATCTATATCCATCATCGAGTATATCAATATCACTCGTGGTTTGAACCACGATTCTCGGTTCTCGAACCGTTCGACTTCCAGGCCCCGAAATAGCTTCGCTCTCGGTCTCACCCTTCCTACAAAACAAACCGTTTCAAAGTTAGATTAAAAACAATTATTAGCATTTTAAGTGATCATACTGAAACTTGAACCATAAACACACTTACCATCTCTTAGCATCGGGCTCGTTATCATGCTCATCTCCGGATTTACTAATCGATGAGGCTTGCTCAAAGTCATCATCCCCGAATGAGGCCGAAGAATTAAAATGATTGCTTTCTGTCGGGGCCTCAATGAAATTGTTTGACAACGATTTCTTGGCATTTTGAGGCTTCGAATGGGTATGATTTCCTTTGTAAACGATCTCGGTGATATGTCCCTCTAAGTTCCTTTCAACTTTTTTCTTCGTCGGACAATTAGGGTATGTACATTTGTAATAACTTCGCGGGTTTTCGCTCCCTTTGACTTGCTTTTGGCCATATTTTCTCCAATTGTAACCATCTTCTAGCCTTGTTTGATCTCTAATGGCTTGAGACTCATCAGAAACATATTGGGTTTCAACACATTGTGTTGATTCTGATTTGGGTTTGTTGATTTCTGATATAAAATCAGCTTGTTTGGTCAAACTCCATTCTTGTGGTTGACTTTTCACGTGTTCTTCCTGTTTCCACAATAACAACACATTTAATTTAACTTTCAATTCATGTCAAACTACAAAACAAAAATAAAATGTCTAATTATCAAACAGAACTCATTCTATGCATATACGAAGTCCCAAATCTTTGAACAAAACATTTTTGGATTATAATATATTGATTACTGTTGAATCTTGGAAAACCCACATATTATTATTAACAGAAATTATGAATCAACATAAAACAGTCTTTGGACTTGAAAATCAGAAAACAAATTAAAGAGATTGTATACATATTAGGCCCATCGATTTCACCCGAACCCAATTAATCCAAATCGATCTAGTTTCACTCAAACCAACTAAGCCCCTATCCGAATAATCCGTTTCCAAAAAACCCGAATAGCCCAAACTGATTAACCGGAATAATCATATTGTTATAATGAAGAGTAATAATTTGTATTTATATTGATCTATCTTAAAAACACAAAACAAAATTAAAAAATAAATGATTTTTCATCACAGGTATTTGTACGAAACTAAATCCAAAATAATTATTATGCTATAAGTCGGTTGAAAGAATATCTTAATTCAAATGATTTTTTTATACAGCTAAAGTTATACCGACCAGAAACCCAACCCGATTATACCCGAAACTGATTATCCTAACCTCATCAACCCGAAACCCGATAAAATTACACAAACAAACAACAGTACAACACCACTACTACATACCATCTTATTTGTGGAAACAGGCCTTTGTTGTAATTGAAACGAGAAATTAGAAGAATACTTCCTCCCTTCATCTTTGAAATCTGAACCAAAAAAACTTCCAGTTGTAGGAGATGGAACAACCTGCAACACAAGAACACAAGTCTTTTCAGTTTTCACAAACCCACAACAAAGATCAAAACTTTATCCAAAACAACAACAAGAACAACAACAAGAGCAACAAGAAGAACAACAGCTTACATTTGAATTGAAAGGAAAGAAAGGAGAATCCAAGAACTGATTTTGGTTCAACCCAGTTGGTGTAGCAAGAAAAGAAGATGGAGAAAAGGGTGTTGCAGGCACTTTTGGGCTTTCAACACCACCACCACCAAAGAAACCCCAATTGGAATCTTGAGTGTTATTAGAAGCAATTAGATCACTGAAAGATGTAGAGAATGAGAATGAAGGGTGTTGAGAAGTTGTGCTGGAGGTATTCAAGCTGCCACCAGAGGAGGCCATTGGGTTGGATATTTGACTGAAGAATTTGGGGATTTTGTTTGAAGATGTTGGATGATTGTGGGGTTTTTTTCTGTTTATGAATTGAAAATGGATATTTAAGGGGGATTGATTTGAAGGTGTCAATTTCTGGGAAGCTAAAGAAGTAGATGAAAATGTTGAAGTTTGACCGTGGAAAATTTGTATGGTCAAAGCTTGTGAGCTTGAATTGAGCATGGTGGCTAACATAATGTAGGAACAGCCCCTCATCTTTTGATGACTTTTTAAGCATGGTACTCTTGTTTATCGACTTTACGATAAGTAGCCCACTATTTTTGTTTAAAGAGAAATTTCGTTGAGATTTGATAAAAATAATTATTTTTCCGTGAAAGCTTAAAGAACATCAATGTATCTTAAATGTTTTATTAGAGTTATTAACTTAAATCTAAAAGTTTTATCGTTTGTGTCATTTTAATTTTTTGAAGTTCTTTGATATTATATTTCATGATCAATGGTGATTGTGTAGTATCAAATATACAATATCTGCTGTAATACAAGTAAAACATGGACATAAAATTCACATTTCAAGAATTAAATATATAGGTGACATCTAAATGTATTATATCACACATTATTATTTTAAACATATTTTTTTTTGTAATTTCGGACTCAAACGTAACTATTTTTATAAAAGTTTATACAAATAGTCAAACGTTTATATACGAATATATATACGGCTATATTATAGGTAATTCTTATTTCGTAAGTCCTTGTTTTATTATTTTTAGTTTATTATATACAATTACAACGAAACATATGATTTGTATATATATATATATATATATATATATATATATATGTTTTTGCATCCAAAACCACATATAATTTTTTAAAAGCCACGAGTGTATATGTTGGTGAATATGTATATATCTTTTAAAATTTTTATAAAAATACTATGGATTCTCGAAGAGTTGTTATGTGAATCAAAACCGAGAAAAATACGTGTAAAACCATAATTAAACATCAATAACTTTCAGACATTAATTTGATAATATTTTAGGTGTTTGCAATGGGGTCTATTTTTGTATCATACATAGTAATTTATAACTTTGTTGAATTTTTTTTTTCTTTTTTGAGGAATCAAATAAAAATATGTTCTTTGTCTAGAGATTTGTGAGAGAACTACATCTTGCTAATATCACTTGAAACAACATATATGTATCGAACATAGGAAACCCAGATGTCAGCTACAAAATCTTATGGGTATTGTGACGGCTCTGCGACAAGCAAAGTCGTTCGAATGCTTCATGATGAAAAAGTTTCTCATGACAAGACTAACATGAAAATCAATACATGTTTTAAAAGAGAATAGTGAATGCAAGAAAGGAGTAAATGCTAAGTATACAATGTGCGTTATCGTGTGGTTTGTTTATCCATGTCGATTATATAATCTATAATTTATACTTTAAATATAAGAATGAAACAAAAGCACAAATATCATTTATAATAAACTAATTACCAAGTTTGTAGTGCATTAAGGTTTATATTTTAAACTTAGTGGGTTGTATTTATTTTTGGGTTTTTTAATCTTTAATTTTTTATAGCTTTAACCTTAATATTTTTACATCTTTTATAATTTAACCTCTATGAATTTTTTGTTTTCACTTTACCCTTATACTTTTCTTATTTTTACAAGTTTTTCAGTTTATGTTTCGGCCTAAATTTTACGAGTTAACACACTGCAACGTGTGCACATGATTTTAGGTTTACGTTGATTTTTTCTTTTTAACGGCCTGTCATAACACACAAGTACTAGATCAACATAGTTATTTTTTTTATTTTTTACATTTCATGTGTGTGGTTTGATAGAGCAATTGATCGGATCAGAACCAGTTGATAGGCTCTGATATCAATTGATAGGATCAATTGAGACAATCTGTAATGATCTATGTGAACAATTCAAGAGAAACACAAACAATTGTAATCGATTCAAGCAATATCAACAAATTCACAGTTCATTGATATAGCTAAGACAATTACAA
>BJCM01069916.1:0-11648 GCA_018326385.1 Flaveria bidentis
TCCGGGTCAGACGAATTTTCCGGGTCAGATATGTTAAAATAGAGGACTCGGTCAGACCAATTTTCCGGGTCAGGTATGTTAAAATAGAGGACACAATCAGACCAATTTTCCGGGTCAGATGTCCCGGTCAGCTGCAACAAACGCACTGACTGGCTGACCGGGTCAGCCAGTTAGTGGTCAGACGTGTGGTCAGACCAATCAAACAGGACCGTAGTGCAGCCTGTAGAGCACATGTAACGCATAGTCGGGTTGCTCACGCAACGAATCTCTCTCTTTATCTATAGATATCTAAAAAGAGAGAGAGGCGTGAAATCTCGCAGTCTTCTCTTTTCCCTCCCAACGTGGAGAACTTTTTTTGTTTTTTTTCTCTTTAGCACATCACTCAATGGTGATGCATGGCATCATTACTGAATCCTTTCATTGACCTCTCTTTTCTATAACAGATAAAACCCTCATCTCGGTGATGTGGGTGAGAAACCCAAATCAAGTATCCTTCGGATCGATTGAAAGTGGAAATGCAACGAGTTTTCCGGCTTTGGAGTCTTCCTCGAGCAGTAAATCATTAGCTACATTCATAATCGTCAAGTCATAGCGGACGTGTTTCACCCACTAGTTATATATTAGTTACTGCGTAACTAAGTGTTAACTTTTTTTCTTATAGATTATCTGACTTTCTCTTCTTTGCCACTTCAAAAGTTTTGGATCTAGTTCAGTTCCTCGAATTCTCTTGAAAATCTCATTTAGATATAGTCAAACTTATAATCTTCTTTTAAGTTTGTTAGATGTTTTATCGATTATTAATGTCTCGTCTTTTCTTTATCCTTGCTTAGCCATCGCGGTTAAATTAAGTTGAGCTTATTATTGTAACCTTTTTTTGTTTCTACGACGTTCATCATCATCATCTCATACAACCTCTTCAAGTAGGCGGTGAAGGTCGGGGTCTCAAACTTCTTGGTGCTTTTCAATGTATTTCAAGTCATTATTACATAAACTACTAGCGTGAATGTTTCTTTGTTATGACATTAGGTCAAATTAGATCTTCAAACGAGGCATGAAATCGAATAAGATAATTGTATATGTATAAAGTGTTACATAAGGGCTTAATATAAAGGGTTGGATGTTATTCACAAATATATTTGAGACTAAAATATATAAAAATTCTTCACATGTTAATAAACGAGTTCCTCGAGATCACTATGTAGAAAGAAACTGAAAATTTCATTATGTGAGTGACAAATTCTAAGTTATCACAAGAGATAACAACTTTAATACGTGTCGATTTAAGTTAACCATGTTGTATTTCCAATTGAGCTAAGGTTTGATACCAACTACCACAATTAGTCACTACGATAATGTATATTGATTGTGTGTATAGAAAAGTTACATATGGGAATCGATATACAAATTTGATATAACAAATAAACACCCTTAACACTATGATTATTACAATTAATTAAGTACATGACTAGTCTATAATACGTGGGGTGATTTATCTTCATATTTTAAGAGTAAAATATTTAACTTTTCGGTCTGTCTACTCTAAAGTAAAATTATAGTATATATCAGTAATGAGGAGTTGATTAACAAACATAAATAAGTAAAAACCTAAGAGCAAGAAGTACCTTACAAAATGGAAACTTGTGACAATTGCATATTATTGGTGTCATATGTCTTCATCCAAAAAGTTTGCGCACAGGTTAAAAAAGTTGTGACACGCATCCCAAAGTCTCAAATAATATGAAAATAGTGTGTATCTAGTTATTACTTATCATTGTAATTGAGTTGTATGTTTGATTTAGGATTAAAGAAAAAAAAATTACTTAACATATGTTGTTAATATATTAAATTATGGAGTTAGATCAAATAGACCTTAATCCATTTAAATTGTAATATGAACATTTTGAAATATCAAATTAGATTTTATTTCAATGTTAAAACATAAGAATAAGGTAGAATTGTTGTGGATTATAAAGTAACTTGAAATTTTTGTATGAAAATGGAAAGAAAAGCTTATTTAATTATAGATTGTGTAAAGTTACAAACACATCATATGGCGTCTAATGTGAATGCGTCAAGCATGTAATATCTATAAATAGAAACAAGATAAGCGAAGACTTTTCATCTATTCAACTCATGACCCAAAGGATGATGCTAGTATGAACATTTTAACATGTCAAACACGTGACTGACGTGATAACGCGAATACTTTAACATATCAAACACGTGATCGACATAATAGACACCCATTAAATCAGACAGTCGAATGACCAAAACAATAAAAGAAACACAAAATTAAAAGTTTATTCAACCAAAAGATTTACTTAGGATTCTCAAATCAATATCCTATAAGATAAAAAGAACATATTTCATCTTTGCTTTTTATTAGGGAGAATTCATTTTCTTTTATGACAATACATTTTCAATGGGTTGAAGAAAGGAAGTATAAATCTTGAAGATATTTGTATATTGTTTCCCAAAAGTAGAAAGACGACTGATAATACGTGTAGTTGCCTTATTTGCAGTAATACGATACCCATTAATTGCATCAACCCCTTCGTCACATTCATCTCCTCTCTCTCTCTTTCTTTCAGCCACCACAAAAGCAGCCAAAGGCGACTTCTTTTCAACTCCTTCAGATGCCACAACAAGATTAATCAATCAAAGTCTTCAAGCTCAACAATCAGGTGACTTCATTCATTCATTCATCAATCGTTTGTTCTTCTTCTTTTAATGAATACCCTTTTTCTGTTTTGATTCAAACTCAAACCCCTTTGATGGGATTTGATGATTCTTTGAAATTTGATGTGGGTCTTGTTGCTGTTGATGGATCTGTGTGGATTTCGATTTGGGTTTGTTTGGATTTGAATTGATGTTGGATTTGTTGGTTTGAATGTTTGATTGTTAATCGCCCCTTTTTTTATGATGAGGATGGTTTGAAGTTGTTAAGGGTGATTTTGATTTTGTATGATTTAATCAAATGATTTTAAATTTGCAAGTTGTTTTTTTGTGATTGATTGTTTATTTTCCCCCTTTTTGATGAGATCATTATCTGGATATACCAAGAAAGATGTACGGTCTAATGAGCTGTGACATCTAAAGTGTAATCTTTTCTATCTGCTCTGTTTCATCTTTGATAAAAGTCAAAACAGCAAGTTTTAGATCATGAAAACTGATAGAAAGCTACTTTTAATGAAGGAATCTTGTGTTTAAAATCATGGCAGTTATGAACAAATATATCATTTCAACTTGCAAATTAGTAACAAAGCTAAGTTCATGATCCTCATGGATCAATTTTTGATGGAGTTTGATGTATTGATCATTAAAATCAGCTTTAATATCCTCTTTATGTATATCTATAATCTATCTGTTATTCACAAATCTCTAATTTTAGTATCATGGAGTTTGTTTCATACTTTTTGGTCTTCAAAGCTAGAGAATGAGCTTAAGAAGCTTTTAGATATGATATTCATTACTACTGTAATCAGAACTAGTCTTGTTTTATCTGACGAAGAGTGTGATTCTAAGTTGATTTTATTTTTCTTTCAGGATAAAGATATATTCGATTGACGATTGATGATCTTTTGAGTGATTAAAGTGGTGTTTTTTAGTGAATTGGAATACTTTCTTGATTTGAGTTTATTGTGATCTATGGGGATCTTTGAAGAAATGGGATTTTATGGGAATCTTGATTTCCTTTCGGCGCCTAACTGTGAGGGAGAACGGGCTCCTGAACCCGAACAAGATGTTCATGTGGAGGAAGATTACAGCGATGAAGAAATGGATGTTGATGAGCTCGAAAGGAGGATGTGGCGAGACCGTATGCTTTTAAGGCGGCTTAAAGATCAAAGTAAAGGTAAAGATGTCGATAACCCTAAACAACGTCAATCTCAAGAACAGGCACGGAGAAAGAAAATGTCTCGCGCTCAAGATGGGATCTTGAAATATATGCTTAAGATGATGGAAGTTTGCAAGGCTCAAGGGTTTGTTTATGGAATCATTCCTGAAAACGGGAAGCCCGTTAGTGGGGCTTCTGATAATCTGCGGGCCTGGTGGAAGGAAAAAGTCCGGTTTGATAGAAACGGGCCGGCTGCAATTTCTAAGTACCAAGCGGATCACTCGATCCCTGGGAAAGATGAGGATAACTGTACCCCGGTTTCCACCCCGCACACGCTGCAAGAACTTCAAGATACCACTCTTGGTTCCCTTTTGTCTGCTTTGATGCAGCATTGTGACCCACCACAGAGGCGGTTCCCTTTGGAAAAGGGTGTTGCACCGCCATGGTGGCCCACTGGAAACGAGGAATGGTGGTCCCAACTCGGGTTACCGAAAGAACAAGGGACCCCGCCGTACAAGAAGCCTCATGATCTGAAAAAGGCGTGGAAAGTCGGTGTTTTAACCGCTGTTATTAAGCATATGTCCCCAGACATTGCGAAAATTCGCAAGCTTGTTAGGCAGTCTAAATGCTTACAAGACAAAATGACAGCTAAAGAAAGCGCGACATGGCTTGCTATAATTAACCAAGAAGAAGCTATATCGCGTAAGCTGTATCCCGACAGCTGTCCGCCTATCTCATCAGGTGGACCAGCTTCGTATCTTGTAACTGACACCAGTGACTATGATGTGGATGGTGTAGAAGATGATCAGACTGTTGAAGTAGAAGAGTGCAAGCCACAACCCGTTGAGGTCACTAATCTTTATAACCTTGGGCTCATGGGGCCGCAACTGGCTCAAGTCAAGGGTGAGCTCGTTGAAATCCCGAGCCCTGATAATTTTGTTCAGAAAAGGAAGCAATCATCTGATGATCAGCAGCCACCAAAGGTATACACATGTGAGTTTTCTCAATGCCCTTATAGTGACATTCGCGTAGGTTTCAATGACAGAGTTTCAAGAAACAATCACCAGATGAATTGCCCATATCGCCCTGCTCCTAACCCGAATCATAATCCTCCTCGTAGTGGAACCTTAAGCTTCCAAATGAAAGAACCCATGTTCACAATGCCATCATATGGTCAGCCCAAGATGACCACGAGTCAACCCGCGAACCAAGATGCTGCATTTGGCCCATCACAGTTTGGACTCCCGGGAGATGGTCAAAGGGCGATTTCTGATCTTATGTCGTTTTATGATACTAATCATCAAAGCACCAACAGAAATCTCAGTACTGGGAATCTTGATGTTATCACTGACCTCCAGAAGCAAAAATTCCCTATGCAACTCGACGACGTTGACTTTTTTGGTCAAGGCGTCGTCGAGTCAAACATGACTTCCAATCAGTCAACGTTCCTGCCATCAGGCTTCCAGTTTGACAACAAACCAGCATACAATCCAGCCTTTGATGCAAACAATAATTTGGATTTCAGATTTGTTTCACAGTCTCCATTCAATCTCGGAGCAGTTGACTTTTCTGGCGAGTCAAACCCGACCCCGGATATGCCCATGTGGTACCTCTGAAACCATCATCAACAACACACTCCCATTTTAACAGGTGAAAGAAAAGCCTCTTTATTTAATCCATAGTATAGTAGTATCAAGTTAGTTATTTGAAATCATGCTTGTTATTATCACAAAAACTTTCTATGGACTACTCGTGTTTTGTATGTTTCTTGTTACCGAATACTGGTGTAACGTTGTGTAATTATATATCGTGTTGGCTTATATCAATTATTGGTGGCTAGCCTTTGTTTTGTTATGACTTGACCGCGGTTAGGTGTCTCGTGACCTACGGTGCACCATTATATGCACATTGCGAGGCGTTTGTCGGCATGTAGACAAAGTAAAAGGTGCAGCATGTGGGATGGTTGTTGGATTATTGGTATAAAGGTTGGGTCCAATTGACTAAAAGATTAGGTAACAAGATGGAGAACAATAACATGTGACATTGTTTGGGTCCATTGTTTTGGGACCCAAATATGGATAGAATTTAGGAAGATGCTAAATAGCTGGATGCCCACTAAAAAACAGCACATAATGTCAAGGTGGATAAAGTCATCAATGGCTGTTTTGACTTTTGCTATTATTGGTGTTTATATCCACTATTGTGGTTGTTTTGTACCTAATTGTTACTATTTTTGGTGTCTTGTGGCGATTGATTAGGAAATAGGAAAGTGATTATCGTTGTCGAATCACGAATTATGACCATAGATTGGTTTGATATTTTGCAACCTTCGTTGATTGTTTGGTATTCATGTTGAATTACGTTAGTGCATTGGTTTTAAAAAGTACGAGACGCTTCGAAGTGCTTAGATCTTAAAAGCTTAGGTGTCTCGTCTTAAGCATGGGGCGATGTCTTCATATATGTGAGCCGTCATATATATAATGTTTATAACTTAGTTGTAGATAACGATTAACACGTTTTTAATTTGAATACTAAACTAGGATAATAAAAATAAATACAAACATTTTTATGACTTTATTTCCACATTTGGGGAGTTGGGATAATCTAACAACCAAAAAAATTATTTAAAAAAAATTAAAGCAATATTCCACCTCAATACAAAATAATAATAGCTAGAGAAAACTAGTTTTTCTATCTGTCACGCGTTGCAGCGGCATCATAAGCGGCATAATAAAACATAGACTGATGCCGACCGACTTATTTCCGAACTAAATTTACATCAAAACCCGAGGCATTTTCAATTACATCCATACGTAGACTGATTCGCATTTATACCGACACGGATACGAAAAAATATGAATGTAAGAAATATTATTTTTTAAATCAATTGTACAGTAATAAATCGGAAAGTTTAAAACTCGAGTGGAATAAAGTGGCGCTTTAGAAAGTTATTAGCAAGGTTTTAGGAGTTGATAGTGAAAAGATTGAAAATAAGACGTATATAAAAATAGACACATGAGCATTTATATTTAATTGAGTCAATTCAGATTTGAATATAAAAATACAAACAACTAAGAAATATGAACTTTAAAACTCAAGTGGAATAAAGTTGCGTTTTAGAAAGTTATTAGCAAGGTTTTAGGAGTTGAAAGTGAAAAGATTAAAAATAAAACGTATATAAAAATAGGCACATGAGCATATATATTTAATTGAGTCAATTCAGATTTGAATATAAAAATACAAATAACTAAGAAATATGAAAATAAGTAAATTGTAAGTAAAACGTATATAAAAATAGGCACATAAGTGTTTAATATTTGACCTGAGTCGTTTCCGGTTACGTAAAAACATAGACGGACTCGAAGTTATAACGACACACACACAAAGATACAAACACAAGAAATTATATTTTAGGTAAACTTGTATAGAGGAAAACCAAAACTTTATAAACCTGAGAAAGTAAAAGTCGTATATTAAAAGTTTCTAGTTTCTACGAAGTGAGAAATCATAATTAAAAACCATGACCTTTTTGACAAAACACACAACTTTAATCACTGCCAAATACATAGTTTGAAACCTTGCCAAAATTTACGTATATGTATCACAGACCTTGCTAAATAAGTAATAGTATAATATTAATAACTGAAGCGTCAAAAAGTGACATGTGACAAGGCCGGTGAGACACCCCACCGACCTTGCTAAATAAGTAATAGTATAATATTAATAACTGAAGCGTCAAAAAGTGACAAGCCAGTCGCATCTAAGTCCTCACTCCTTTAAACACTCTTTGATGCCTTCCAATGAAACTATACCTTCTAATTGTATAAACATGTCATAAAAATATCTTCGTCCTCGACAAAAATGATGCAAAAATGGTCATAAACCGTTGAAGCAAAAATGTTCATAAACCATTGAAGCCCACTAAAATGAAATATTTTAGCTAATTTAGTGTCTGAGATTTATATTGTTCAGTTCACGGTTAGGTTTTAACGTTTTATTAGTCTGTCGACGGTTTGAAACTTTAAAGTGTTCGTTTAGTCAATTTCATGTGTTCAAGTTTTTCATTCACAAAATATGTGATTACATATATCATAATATCTATTACTCACTTTTATGGTTTTAAACATTTTAATACCAATTAATTTTTTTAGAAATAATACAACAAAAAGTTCAATTTAGAATGTTAAACCATGTCTGCTTGACCATCCTAAACCTACGGGTTTTGTTTGAATGTTTTTTTCTTAAACTGTAATTAATGGTTTGGTATGTGTAACAATCATTGGACCCACCGTAAAAGCTTACGATAAATTACCGAAAGTTTGGATGTTTTCTTTAGAGTACCATTTTTGACTTTAGGGTAGGATGAAAATGTTGAATTCATATGATATTGATGTTTATTTATAATCTAAGTTATTAATGATTCTGCCATAAGATTATTTCATAATATATGATATTGTTCTATTTAACATCATTTGTTTGGATTACAAAATTAAATAATCTCAAGGATCTATAGATATATTTTATTTGGCACATAATTATCTAGAACACTAACATGGTAACTTTTCTTTTATTAGATACATTACTTAATAAACATTTTAACATTATTAAAAAATTAATTGATAGCAGTAAGCCCGTAGAATATCGATTCAAACATAAGGATCAAAAGAACGGATAGATCTAAGGCTTGTTTGTGATACAGATACACCACACAAACAAACGATAGGGCGGCGATATCTAACTAGAGATACAGATACACCATTACGGTTAGAGAATAGATCTAAATACACCACATAACATCCCACGGTTGAGCTTAAATCAAAAAACACAAATCAATCTAACTCAAACATGAGATACATCAACGTAATATTTTCATCTAAAAAACTCACCGTTTTCATTGTCTTCTTCTTAATTCGATACATAAAGAAAAAGACAAGCTAACCAATCAATATCCACTAACCCACGATGTAACCTATCAAAGTAAACAAATATTAGTTGCTACCTACAATGCAGAAAGTACAAACTAAAAAAGCATAAGAATACAATTGAAATAAAAACTAAAATGCTAAAATAGAACATGCTACAATGAATCGCTGATGGTGGAACGTGGGCAACAAACAAGAGACTATTTTTATTTTTCATGGACCAGTGATTTGGGTCGACTTGAACCGACCCGGTTGGACCCATATGCAAGTATGAACCGGTGATGGTTTGGCAATCAATTGTTGTAAACCTAATTGAGAATACAAACGTGAAATACCAACAATACAAAGATGATACAAGAATAAAGCTGTGAACAAGAACTTTCAAATGATTATTATGATTGGAATGATTTCGAATTTTCCTCACCGATTACATTTAATCCTTATTTATAGTGGATTAACTAACTATAACGAACACTCAACAAAATTGAGAATTTACACTAAGGACCCTAAACTAAATCTTCCGAACGGAAATAACCTTTTGGAAGATTTCCTTTGGAAGATACACATACTTCGGAAGAACTCCAAAGTACACTTCAACTCCCTTCCGAAGCAAACATAACCTTCGGAAGAAAACAACTTAGCTTCGGAAGAATTATGTTTAGCTTCGGAAGAAACTTAACTTCAGAAGTTACCACTTGTTTTGGCTTTTAATACTTCACAATCTCCACCTTAAAATCCAAAACAAGATTTTAACCAACTCCCGATGCATCCAAGCAAAACCTGAACTTCCTATCAGGCAGAGACTTTATAAACACATCTGCTGGATTCTTCAAAGTAGACACACCTTCCACTTTTCCCTTCCCGACATTCACCACATCCCGTATGAAGTGTAACTTCACATTAATGTGCTTTGTTCTCTCATGAAACATGTTATTCTTGGACAAATGAACTGCACCCTGGTTATCACAGAATACCACTGAGTCTGCAACTTTGATTCCCAATTCAGAAACAAAACCATGCAACCATATAGCTTCCTTGACACCCTCAGTCAATGCTATATACACAGCCTTTGTTGTAGATAATGCCACCACATGCTGCAACTGAGCTTTCCAACTAACCAAGTTGCTCAGTATTTGAAATGCATACCCTGTAATAGATCTACCCCTATCCAGGTCCTTGGCAAAATTTGAATCCACATAACCAACAATCCTGTCAACCTTCTCATGTTTATGATGTCCAAACACTAGACCATAGTGCTTAGTACCCTTGAGATATCTCAAGATCCATTTCACAGCAACCCAATGAGCTTTACCCGAATTTGATATAAATCTGCTGACCAAACTCACAGCATACCCAATATCCGGCCTTGTACAAACCATCAAGTACATCAAGCTCCCAACGACATTGGCATAAGGTACTTTTTCCATATATCTAACTTCAGTTTTTGACTTAGGACAATCAAAACTTGACAGTTTAATATGAGCACCTATAGGAACAATTACTGGCTTCACATCATCCATCCTATAGTTACTTAGTACCTTCTCCAAGTAAGACCTTTGAGACAGTTTCAACTCCCTGTGCTCTCTGTCCCTTGTAATCTCTATGCCCAATATCTTCTTTGCTTCACCTAGATCTTTCATCTCAAACTTTGACATCAACATCTTCTTAGTAGCTTCAACTTCTTTCAAGTTTGAACAAGCCACTAACATGTCATCAACATACAATAACAAATATACAAATTTGTTCTCACTGTATTCTTTAAAATACACACAACTATTATAGCTGCTCCGGTTAAACCCATTAGTCATCATATGTTCATCAAACCTTTTATACCACTGTCTAGGGGATTGCTTCAGCCCATATAAATACTTCTTAAGGAGACATACCTTCTCTTCCTTCCTGCCCCTTAACCTCAAACCCCTCCGGCTGCTTCATATAGATAGTTTCATCCAGCTTCCCATGCAAAAATGCAGTCTTCACATCCAAATGATGTAGCTCCATATCCATAGAAGCAGTCAATGACAACATAACCCTGATAGATGAATGTTTCACCATAGGTGAGAATATTTTATTATAGTCCACACCTGGCTTCTATGTAAACCCCTTAGCTACCAGTCTAGCTTTGTACCTAGGAGGTTCACCTTCAGAAATCCCATCTTTCAATTTGAACAATCATTTACATGACACAGGCTTGTGACCCTCAGGTTTATCAACCAGCTCCCATGTGCCATTCTTGTACAGAGATTCCATCTCTTCCTCCATGGAATTACACCATTTTGAGCTTTCTTTCATAGAAACTGCCTCATAGTATGTCAATGGTTCATAAATGCTTTCTTCTTCAGCAGTAACAAATGCTAGTGCAGACAAATCCATCCCCTCTCTAAACCTGAGTGGAGGTATCACTTGTCTCTTCTGTCTATCCCTATCCAATTGGTAATCATCCATACCATCTCCCTGGCTACCATAGGTACCTTGATCAACACCTTTATCATTTACACCTTGTTGCTCCACCTCAACCTGAACCCTACTCTGATCTTCAACCTTTGACTTTCCTTTTTCTTGAATGTCTTTATACATAACATTCTCTTGAAAAATAACATCTCTACTCACTATCACCTTAGGTTTGTCCCCTTCTAGCCTCTATAACCTATACCCTTTAACACCCTCAAGATATCCTAGAAAGACACATTTACAGGCCCTAGGTTTCAACTTCCCTTGGCTAACATGAGCATAAGCCAAAGACCCAAACACCTTAATTTTCCTGACTATGCCTCCATAGGTTTCTTCATGTCTAATGCTACTGAAGGAGACCTATTGACCAAATATGTTGTAGTGGAAACAACTTCTACCCAGAACAGCTTGGGTAAACCAAAACTAGCCAACATACACCT